>JALRMF010000316.1:0-59908 GCA_026120015.1 Dendrostoma leiphaemia | reverse complement strand
CCCCCCCCCCCCCCCCCCCCCCCCCCCCCCCCCCCCCCCCCCCCCCCCCCCCCCCCCCCCCCCCCCCCCCCCCCCCCCCCCCCCCCCCCCCCCCCCCCCAACCGTGTACATGCAAGCCACTAACTCCGCCACACCAAATGTGGCTAATGTCAATTAAAACCTCGCGTCAAACCAGAACGCGCCTCATGTACGGCGTGAGACGCGTCGACTTCCCGACTCTTATATTTCACGCCAACCATGCCGCGACGTCACAGTACAACACCCTCGCCGTCGTAATATCTCCATTCGACTCGTCAGGGTGGTAAAACTGTCTCACGCCGCTGACTTCTGCTTTCGAGCCCAGTAATGGCACCACCAAACGCGACACCAGGCAGCAGGAAGCGCGGCCGCCCCCGAAACGACGACGCCGGCCAGAGCACTTCCGCAAAAAAGGCTCGACTCAACTCGTCCACAGCGTCCAGGCGGACGATATTCGGTGGTGGCCATGGAGAGCGCAGCGCCGCTTCAAAGGCCCAGCACCCAGTCGATGAGGCAACGTGGGAGATACCTGATTCGGACGAGGAACAACAAACAGCACAATCAAAGAAAACGACGAAGAACGTATCTGCAAAACCCGCGCACCGCGTGAACGGCGATGTCGACGGCATATATGAGTTCCCTGGTTCAGACGAAGAGTCCAATGCGCCGCACACTCCCTCCAGGGGGGCACGGCGTGGGCGCCCGGCTGGCAACACACCTTCAGCGAAATCGAAGTCTGTGGCACTGGCGGCCAAGCGGATCAGTGGAACGGGCAAATCGCCGCCGCTGTCCCGACGCCCTGGAATCTCGGCCAAAGTTTCCAGTCAGACCGCGTCCAGCCGTAAAGGTCGCCATGAAGATGAGGTGGTCGGGGCCACAGCTTCCGAGACTGAGCGGGGTGAATCTGAGGATGACTCGGACTCCGAGGACGTGGTCACACCGGCAGCTACGAGATTTAGGACAGGCAAAGGAGCGCCGGCGGCTGTAACGAATGGTGCTACGCCCAAGTTGAAAGGTATCCTCACTCCCAGCAGGAGAAATAGCGAGCGAAATGCCAAGAGTGTAGCTTTCGACCAACCGCAGCCCAAAGGCAAGACCGACGAGATCTACTTTGCAGATCTTCCATCGAAGCCGGTCAAGTCAAAGACATCACCACAGACGCGGCCAGCCGGGAAAGAGAACAGACCACTTGAGGATGCAGACGAATCGGAGGATGACGATGAGGACGATGAGGACGATGAGGTGTGCATGGTCTGCTCGAAGCCGGATTCGAAGCCGCCGAACGAGATATTGTTTTGCGACAGCTGCGATGTGGCGGTGCACCAAAAGTGCTACGGTGTTGCGAAAATACCAAAGGGTGACTGGCTGTGCAGGGACTGCGCTACAGAGCCGGCGGGTGACTCTGTCTTGCCAGGGAAAAAGGCCTCTATCACAGCTACCGACACTGTGCCTGACATCCCCAATTTCGAGCACCACCTGCGCTCCCTGCAACGGGTCCTCCTGAATCGCTGCACAGGCAGGCGCAGGATCAGCTTGCGTGACCAGGACGAAGCTTACGAAAAAACGTTCCAACTGGTTGAGCAGACGATCGTGGCAGGTGAGAGCAACTCGATGCTCATCATTGGCGCCAGAGGTTGTGGCAAGACAACCCTAGTGGAGTCTGTACTGTCCGACGTTAGCTCGGAACACAGAAACGAATTCTACGTTGTACGGCTGAACGGCTTCATCCATACGGACGACAAGTTGGCGTTGAAGGACATATGGCGACAGCTGGGGAAGGAGATGGAAATTGAAGATGACCTGGTCGGCAAGACCAACAACTACGCTGACACACTGGCGTCCCTCCTTGCGCTACTCTCCCACCCGTCAGAGATAGCAGAGGCCCAAGCAGGTGTCACATCCAAATCGGTGGTCTTCATCATCGATGAATTCGACTTGTTTACCACTCACGCCAGACAGACGCTCCTATACAACCTTTTCGACATTGCACAGGCCAGAAAAGCACCTATCGCGGTACTGGGTCTCACCAACAGGATCGATGTGGTGGAGAGCCTTGAGAAGCGCGTCAAGAGTCGATTCAGTCATCGATATGTGTACATGTCGCTGCCCAAGACGTTTTCTGCCTACTGGACTATATGCAAGCAGGGTCTCGTGGTCGACGATGAAGACGCCAAAGCCGAGGGCCTTGACATATCCCTCGAAGGTTTTGCCAAATTTCACGACCATTGGGTCAAGAAGATTGATGCTCTCTACAAGGAGCAGGCCTTCAAGGACCACATCGAGTATTACTACTACAGCAGCAAATCTGTACCAGCCTTCCTGGGCAGTTGTATTCTGCCCCTGGCAAGCCTCTCGCCGACCGATCTGACCCTGAGGTTCAGCGCCCCACAAGGCGCGCCCCTCGGAAGCGACCCGCCCGACTCGAAGCTTCACCTGCTCGACTCATTGTCAGAGCTCGATCTGTCGCTCCTCATCTCCTCGGCTCGTCTCGACATCGTGGCCCACACCGATACTGTGAACTTCGCCATGGCCTACGACGAGTACACGACCCTGATCGGGCGGCAGCGCGTGCAGTCCGCCACGTCGGGGATGCTGGCTGTCGGCGGGGGCGTGCGGGTCTGGGGCAGAGGTGTCGCCGAGATGGCGTGGGAGCGGCTGGTGTCGCTGGGACTGCTCCTCCCGACGGGGATGGGCGGTCGCCATGGGGGCATCGAGGGCAGGATGTGGAAGGTCGACGTGACCTTGGAAGAGATTCCGGTCGCGGTCAAGCTCAGTACGATTCTCGCCAGGTGGTGTAAGGAGATATGAAGAATACCGCAATGACGATCGGCAAAGGCATCTTGCCTAAATAATACTTGCTTATATAACCTATATCCATGTTGCAAGAAAGAGACGCCACGTATTCTTCTACCCTTGGGCACTGAAGCACGGTCCATGTCCTGATCAACGGTGTATCGTTGAAAGCTGCGCCATAGTGAGGGACGGCTCTGATAATCATCATGTACTTCAAGCTGCAAAGTCGAATCAGTACTTGACTCGAAGAAGTTTCTCGGTTCGACGAAGGTGTGCTTATGTTCACAGATCTCGAAGGACATGGCATGGCTGTTGCGATCTATAGGACCCCTTGCTTTTGTCAACGTCGGCGCTTAAGCACCTCTCACAGTATTCTCCAAGTGCAATTGCTATCTTGCCCGAGTATGGCCTCCGTTGGGCTGTGACCAACGGCTTTCTTAATGGTCAGCACAAGAACAACAGTCTGCAACCTGGAGGCTTCGATCTTGCACTCGCACTGGATTAAGCCCCTTATTATCATGCTTTCGTGGTTACTTTACCTACTGTGATCTCACACCAGAATAACAAGGACCATACACTGGAAAGGCTCGTGCTACCAGATATTTTGAGTCATCCACTGGGCCATGTCTCAGGGCCAACAAATTTAGAGCGAAGTCGAGGTCCATGCCGCAGCATATCCCGATCTGCCTGGCAAGGCCGTCGTTCTCTCGCCATGTCACCCTGTCCTTCTTACACACATCACCTCCTCATTTGAACGAACACTCTAAAAGTCATCCGTTTAACCACCAATTCGTGAAACCCCACTTTCCAGAGCCTTTCCGGCTCCGTCTACCCCCCTGGGGACTGGTTTTTTTGTCGCCACTACTTCCGTCCTCTACCATGCTCAGATTGGTTCTGTCGCCCAGACTCGCCCTGGAGCTCATGGCCGACATCCGCTGCCTCTGAATCATCAACGCACTGCCATCATGGAAACCTGTCTTCATGCGCCTCAAGGCTCTGCTGTCTGCACTGGATGCAGCGGAGACTGGTAGTGACACCGAAGCGGCGACCGACGCTGTCGTGGAGGATGACGCGTTGCGGCGATGGTGATTCATGCTCAGCCCGGAGCAGCGTCTGATTTTCGCCCAGACCTTGGACGCTCCATCGTGAGACTGGTCGTCCGCGTCATTGGTAGCCTCGTCCGATCGTAGGTTTTCGTTGCGAGGATGTCGCTGCCTGCGTAAGGAAGATTGTACTGGCGGTGGCGGCGCTGGTCGCGTCGGTGAGACCATGCCCATCGGCATGGCAGACTCTGTTGCATGCTTGCCTGGCCCTCGACCACGGCCTCTTGAGTTACTCGGGCACGCAAGGTAGGTTGTCTTGCGGGGCGTGATCTTTTGAGGCGCTAGCTTGTTCTGCAGGAGGTTGTCTGCGGCGTCCATACCCTAGTGAGCCGCGATTATTCCCAGGATACGGTTTGGCGTGGGAGCAGGTGGTGGTGACCACGGAGATGCCGCGTTATAGCGAGTGATGGCGGCCGTGAACGTCGTGCGTATCTTAGTTTGTGAATCAACAGTGCCATTATCCGATGCAGCAAGTCCCCCCGGGTTTATCATGGACGTGAATGCTGTATGCCGGTAGATGATATTGACTTTGAGATACTCGCACTGAGTGCTGCCAAGTTGATCCTCGAGATCTTCCATCAGCTCGTCGGACTGAGACCGGATGTGACCACGGATCCGGGAAAAGTTGGTCAGGTCCAGCTCGACGTTGACGAGAACAAGAGCTCTGGAGCCGGCAATAAATATTCTAACAGTTTTGCGTTAGTACTCGAGTCCACATAAAATGACCACTTTGTGTGCGTACTTGGGAGATGTTTCATGCTCTACGACTTCAAGCACCCGGCTGCTCGATGTGGACTCGACATCGACATGGAGGTCATACAAGGCTTCATAGCCAACGGTACCTGTTACGTGTCAATTAAGTTGCATCAGATTTCTTGAATCAGTCGGCTTACCAAGTTCTTCGGAGCGCGAAGACATCTGGGATCGAGGCGTGATACGCTCTGATGCCTCACCTTGGCGGCGACCAGGCTGATGCAAGCGGGCCGAAACCTCAACTGCCACCCACAGATTTTGATATCCACTGTCGACAACCCGCATGTCAGGCGTAACACACACATCTGGTACAAGTAAAGCATCCGGAACCATGCCATATTCGTACTGGCTCATAGATGTTGTGAAGGGATCATCTGACTCGCCATCATCGTTGCATAGCATTGGGGCTGCAGGCTCCCGATCCGCAAAGCTGTTCGCTGCCCTCGATCTCTGCATGATGTCTATGAGCCCAGGGAACGGGTGGTAAGCGGTGGGAAGAGCTTGCTGTGAGTTGAGGAGGGAAGATTGGTCTCTGAAGCGAAAGGTTGACTTTGCAAAGCCTTCACCTCGTAAGTTGGGCGAATGACGTGACCGGACGGAGTCTGTGGCTCTGGTGTCGCTTTTCACCTTGCTGTACTGTACTGTTGAAGGAAGGTTCCGTCCTTTGGGGTTACCACCATCACCGTAGTAGCCCTCATATCCTAGTAGCATGACTTAGTAGAAGCTCCTCAAACAGAAGACTGGTGGCCGAACCTCTCGCCGGGTATGGGTCCCGACCTAGCGGTACAGGTGTTTCATCGACATTGTGTAGACTTCCGAATGTCCGACCGTCTCTGTGGCCCCTGATCTTGGGCACAGTCAACGGTCCGTCGCCACCAGGAGGTTCAGGAGCACTGCCGCGACTCTCGTCCGTGTTCTGACTGCATTGTCTGGGTGCCTCGTCGCTGACATCACCACTCGATCTACCGCAGCCGCTTTCTGACCTCTTCACGATGCGAAGAGGCTGGACGCGTTTCAGAGGTGGCGGTGTGAATGACCCCGGCGTGTGGAAAAGCTCCAGTCTAGGCGACTCCGGCGTGAAGGTCTCCATATTGCTGATGGGTAGGGGATGGCGGGATCGCCAGCACCGGTATATGGAGCAGTTCCCTGAGGAAGGGAAACCTTCCTGTCTGGAGTAAGGCGTTCGAGTTCTGGCCACGAGTCTGCAAGGGACACAGAAGTTGCCTGTTGGGGACGACGCCTTCTGCGAGGTGTCCAGAGAAGTGACCGGCGGTTTTCTGGGGGTTTCCAAGGGCTGGGGACAAGGAGCTTGAGCAAGATGAAAGATACACTAGCCACGAGAGCAAGTGGTCCTAAAATCCAAAGCACGATGATGCCTGCACGATCACTCATAGTCAAAAGTGATGTTATAACGCAGATGATCATTGGGAATAAGTCCAGGAACAGAAAAGCAAAGCGACCATGGGGGGGTATCAATTTTCGACAATCATACTCGAGTCGTGAAGACGGGGAAAAAACATGGGGTCTGACGACAAGACGCTGGTCGTGCCTTCTCTCATTCAGCATTGTGTGGATTCACGAATTGGCAGGAGCGACCACCAATGGATCGGCTCTTGCCGACTCGCCCAGAGTCTTGTAGAGATTGTCTTTGACCGTCTCAACTTCGGTGTCCTCCATGCTCAAGAAGCGAATCTCGACTTTCGTTAGTATATGGGACTGCAGGCTATTGAGAAGACGACTCACTGTATCATCGCCCCCGCCCACTCCGCCATACAACACTGGCTCCGAAAGCGACACTGCAATACCCTTCTTGACCCTCTCCTCCCACACGCCCTCCCAGTTCCACTCCCCAGGTTTTCGGGACGAAGGATCACCTTCAGGCAGGGTATGGTAGCCTCTGTGGCTCCTCCACGCGTGCCAAGCTCCGGGGTTTCCGGCCGCCTCCAGAGGGACCGAGTCCAAGACATTTTCGTCGTCAAACGAGCTGCGAATGTAGCCCAAGACCTCGAAAGTCGATATGTCCCTCTTGTGTACATCCATGAATGATCCCGAGCCCGTGGTACCTGAGCTGCCGCCTGTATCGCCGGTGTGACCACGGCCTGCGCTGGACGGAGATGCATCTGACACTGCAATCTTGGAGTTGGGCGTGCTCGAATTGCTGTCCTTGCCGCCCCCGCCCGTGGCTCTCGAAGACCTGGGAGGCGTCTGGAGAGTCGAGGAATGTTGCGACGCCGCATGTCTGCTGCGGCTGCCACGGCCGAACCAGCTCGGGAAGCCTTGCCTCAGACTGAACCCGCCTGGTGGAAGACGCTCCTCGTCAGTCGCGCTGACGGTTCCACCCTCTTGAATGTCCGTCGTGTACATATACGTCGACAAGGGTGTTATGAGAGGATGGAAGATATCGGTTGAGAACGTGACGAGTGGCGGAAGCGCAGGGTAGGTGTCTGGGAAGGAGATATAGAAGCGGAGGACGGCGGTCGCGTACGGGCCTGGCGTCCTGTCAGTATCCGACCCTTCGTGTGCAAGCTCCGGGAGGATGTGTCGCTTACCTTTGCGCACAAAGATGACCCCCGACCATAGTGTAGGGTCACCAGGCGTCAGACTGACGAAGACACCAGGAGGGCATGACTGCTTTAGTCCAGCACTGCAGTCCAGGAGCCATGTTAGCGGTAGCTGCGCATGTCAAGGCAGGCGGTTGAGGATCACGCACAATTCAACGAGCAGATTCTGCCGTCGCAGGGACGGCAACATGGCCATTCTTTCCGTAGTCATATTGGAAATGCTGCTACGACAATGGCTTGCATCAAAGTCAGACGTCGTGAAACGAGAAGAAACAAGGGCAACATTGAGTCTCGAGACTCAAGACTCGAGACCTAGGGTGACGTGGATAGACGTCAGTAGGGTTAGGGTCCTGCAGTCACTTGGACATGGATTGAGGCTGCATGTGGCCTCGTTCGACGTCGATGGCACCGCATCTTCAGTTCCTCCAAGGATGACATCTTCCCCCTGCACCATTTGTTTTCATCTTCGTCCACACCGAGAAATGGTCTTCTTCTCTCTTCTTCCCTTTTCCACCTGACTCTTTATCTGATGTACCTACTCACATACCTTCGCTGACGCGAATTTGTTATTCTGAAACTCCCCCGCCCGACTCCCCCCCCCCCAAACAACCTGTCTTCCTATTCAAGGCCCCACCTAGGTGCCCAATGTGAGCGGCGTTCAGCCTCGGCCACGATACTGTCTTGACTTTGACAACGTTTGACACTTGTTATGCTGTTACCAGTATGGTCTTCGCCTCTTTCGGAGCGCTTGCAGGGAAATGAATCCGGTTGAATTGCTATAGGTGTTGTACGCGGACGTGTTCACTTGCATGCAAATACTATCGACCTCTCCATATGTCCTGGGGAACCCGGAAAAGGCACACTGTATTGGACTTCAATGCATTGGGTTCAATGGACATGCTCAACCGTTGATTGTTTCGACCATATTTTCTTGATCTCGGCTCAGCTCACACTTGACCTCTGCGCAACCTTGAAGAGAGCATTGTGTCGGTCAGGATATGCTACCAGGCCATCGTTGCGACTATGTATGACCGGACCTAGGTAACGGTTTTTGTGCCCTCAAGGTCGCCACTTCCTGATCTTCCGATGGCCTGGCATCAGCTTGCCATGCTCAGCAGTACCGACAGGGCGTGCAAAAGCAGCGTCAAGAGTGCCCTGCATTACACCAGCACCATCGAACGCCTCTCCACAGGCTGTCATGAAGTCGCGACGAAGTTCCTTGACTCACCGCTCACCAAGTCCTCAACCAAGATCAGATGCTGAAGTGAGTGGTGAAGGGCCAAACAGAAAGGGCGGCTATTGTTCCCATCGTATGGGGTCAATAAAACGCTTTTCCCCAGTCATCTGGTTTCAGACGTTATGTGAGTCGGCTTCTCAGTAGGTTGCAGCATAAATATCGTTTCAACGAATTGAGATTCGTCCAAAGGACCAAAGCGACGTCCGTTCGGCCCGCATCACCGGTGGATATGATGTTACATACTTTACATAGGCAGTTCCAACATATACGTCTAGGAAATATGCGCCAGGTACGAATGATCGGACTGTCTACGAGCAGTCGGGGAAACCAGAACTGTTGAGCATTGGCAGACGCACCTTTGGAGCAAGTAGTCGTAAGGATCTGGGTATCCCGATAGGCTCAGGGATTCTACATTCATAACCTTGGAAACTTCCCTCGGTCAGCTCCGGGAGACCGGGAGGCCCCACAGAGGCGATGTCCCAACGTGCCTGCCATCTGTGGCAGATAATGAGAGCGCCTTCCATGGATGGTCACGAGGGCAGTGTAGGCGGTCTCCCGAAAGACAACATTTCGTCGCCTACTTCAGCTAGGTACTGTGGCTAGGGTGCTTCTGATTCAGTGTCAGAACTCGACAACCAGGGCACCACCCAACCCAGAAAACAGGCCACCTAGGTAGTGCTTATTTTTGCCAGTCGAGCCTCAATATTCGCTACTCTTCTTCATCCTTGCCACCTTGGATACTATAAAAGGCACCTGTCGCGATGGCATCGCGAGCAAGTAGCATGTCTCTCGGCCCACGGCGTGGGCAGCAGCGCGGCAAGATGTAAGCCACCCAGAGGCCCAGAATTCCTTCATTCGGAGAAGATCGAGGAGGCCCTGTCTAACTTTGACAATGTAGCAACCTCGATGATAATGGTTTTCCCGGGGGTCAGTCTTCGCGCCTTAGCGCTCTCGCAGAAAGGCCTCCAAGAGCCACGCCCGGAAACAGCCCCAAGCGCCGCCGAGATGGGTCCGCCGAAGAATTTTCCCCGTCCAAATCCTCAAGATGTGAGGAATGGGATCCGTACGCGAAGACCACAGTCGATTTGTTGCCAAGTCCCAAAAAGATGCTAATCCATATTCCTGACCAGCATTGAAGTGGACACTGAAGGATTTGAAGTCTGTCAACATCCCGACGTCAAGACCCCAAGCACGGTTGAGATATTCAAGTAAGCCTATGCAAGTGAAGGATATCCCTGGCGGCGTGCTGAATATGTCAAGCAGCAGCAGCAGCAGCGTTACCGAGAAGGCGCCCACGCCCACGCCCACGCCCGTTGACGTCGATTCCGAAGGATTTGAGATGTATCGGCCACCTGAGATCGCAACGCCTGCCACGGTCGAGATATTCAAGTGAGCAACATGCGGTCTACCTGCATGACTGAAGGGTGTTGACGGGAAATAGCACAAGTGACACAGAGACGCCTTGCACTCCAAGTCTTGCGAAACAGCATATCAAACCGGCCCATGAGGAAGGGGGTGTCGATCTTTCAACAATTTCAGACCCCTCGTTGGGACGGGGACTGGATTCAGTGGCTTCATCAGGCTCAGCGCGTGGCTGCTGTGCTACGCCTGCCAGGAGTGCAGAGCTCCACGGACCCGATGGCTCTGCTCTATACTCGAAAGAAGCCAGCGGTGTATCTGTCTACGACGAGAAATCGTTCCTGCATGAAGTTCTCACAGACATATGTCTTGAAGAGAGAGCCGGACAGACTACTCCCGATCATAAGACAACGGAAACCTCTCGCGAGACGTTCGAATACTTTCGCAAAATCGGCGAGAACTCTCCAGATGGAAACCTTCGCGAGGATTGGGCGGAGCCTCCCGTGAGTTACATCCCGTCGACTCACCCTTTAGGGCCTCGTGACTTTGCGCCAGGTCACTACCGCTGTCCCTATCCGAAATGCGCAGAACCGTTCGGCCCGGACGGCAGAGCGGATGGCTACAATGAGGAAGCACTTGGCCAACACCTCCGTAAGGCTCTGGACTTCCACGCGGATGCTGTCATACTATCAGTCCGCGTGCGCGCGATGGCCCTGCGTCTTTCACGAGAAGAGCATTTGGATCCCGCTCCGGTATCGTTCCGTTGGCAAAGGCATGAACTCAACATGCAACGGGTCATGGCTGAACTGATCAGTGATCTGGAGCACCTTCGAGCGTGGGAGCGGTCACGTCGTGTGATAGTCTCGAGGCGGGGACAATTTATTTCTGTGCGACCCGCGACGGACAACGACGAGCTGAGCGTGCTCCCGCGCAAGGACAAGGGCAAAGAAAGAGAGACTTTTCGTTCTCTGCGAACGAATCATTCCTCGCGCCTGAGGGGTCATCATGTCATTAGCCCAGAGGGGGCTTCCGTCAACAGTGTGAAGGACGTGGATCGGTCGTCACCAAAGTATCAAGGGAGAGAGGCTCTGCGGAGTTGTAAAGGCAACGTTGTCAAGAAACCCGATCAGAGCTCCAAGATTCGACACGAGAAATTGGACAAGAGTCACAGCGAAGCGGATAAGAAGCTGGCGGACTTTAACATCAACTGAAAATATTGTATGCCACCAGGCGAGTTCGGGATTGGGGATACTATACAAAATAGCCGGGGTGGATGGATGAGGAAGAAAGAGCGTGGACGGCATGCAACGGTGGCAGTTTGTGGTATTTTCACGTACCAAGTTGGGTTCTCGTTCATGGCGGTTTTTGAATACGCTCTTCTAGATTAGCATGCGATGACAGGTATTTGTATCCCACGCGAAGCCTCCGCGCCGTTCTACCGCTTATTTTTCTTCGTAGGTCGTGCGTTCTTCTCCTTCTTTCTCTCCTGAATCTTTCGGGCCCTGCGGATATCTTCGGTACCCTTGATCTCCTTCCTGCTACCCTCCCCATCCTTGAACTTGCCAATCCTCTTCTCCTTGGCCTCGGCCACCCTCTTCTTGCGTACGTGGTAATCATCCCGGAACTTGTCAGCATCCTTGGGCGCCCGCTCTTGTTTGTGCTTGAAGTGCCGGAATGATCCGTCCGCACCCCCGCCACCAGGATTTCCAGCCGCGAGCCGTGCCATGCCAGGCTTCTCCGTCTCGCCCACATGCGGCAGCTTGCCCAGCCTGTGGGCGCGGCGCCACCTGTCGAAGCGGCCGGACTGGAAGCTCGCCGCGATCTTGACGCCGCTCTCGCCCCTGATCATGCGGGACTTGGCGCCCCGCGACCCGTCGGCGTCGTTGGCCGTGTTGACGTACTTGTTCTGCTTCTTGTCCCAGCGCATCGTGGCGCGCGCGGGCGCGCCGAAGGCCTTGCCGCCGTCGTCGTTCGCGAGGTCCATGGTGACGTCGCGGGTCGCCTCGACGAAGGTGGACCCGCCGCCGCCGCCGCCACCGGTGCCGTTGATGCTGTAGCCTTTGTCCTCTTCGACGTTTGTAGTGCGCGGCGTGTAGGACATGAAGAACTCTGGGTCTTTCCATGGCGTCGAGGCTTGTTTCTTGTCGGACTTGGAGTCGGTGTGTTTCGATACCGTGACCTCAAGCTCGGATTCCGAGTCGTTTTCGTCCTGATCTCCGTCCGAATCGAACGCAGAGGGGCCGATCTTAGCGTCTGAAAGCTCCTCATCGTCTTCTGCGCTGCTGTCAGGAGCAGCCGCGCTGCCATCGCCCATCTCAAGGTCCTGCGTCTCCTCGTCCTTCTTCTCAATGCGATTCTTTGGCGTGATCTTTTTCCTTATTTCCCTCATGACGATTGCCCCAGAATTTGACACAAGTTTCTTGCCCATGTTGATCTCAAAGATGGTCTCTTTCGGCTTCCAGTTGCTAATCCGAGCCAGCATATCGTTACGGGCCTGCTCCGCGGCATCGTCACTCTCTCCAAATATTGGGTGCAGTTGGTTCCACCCCGCAGAAGTGACGACCTCCTTCGCCCTCTTGGCACTCTGGCTAGACGCGGAAGTTCTGGTTCTGATGTAGAGCTTTTCAGCCTTTGCTGCAACAGACCTGAGAGCGTTGATGTCATCGTTCTCCTTGAGGAGCTTGTTCAGCCACTCTACTTGCAGCTCAACCTCTGCACGCTGAGGAGCACCGACAACCATGTCAGTTGTGTATGAGAAGTCTTCTGCTTGGCGGCCGAGTATCAATTTTCTGTCGAGGAAAAGCTGAAGGTCGAGCAAGTATGGAGCGTCGGCATCTTGCAAAATGCTGTAACTCCAACCCTTCTTTCCAGCTCGCGCGGTTCGACCGACTCGATGCACGAAGACTTTCGGTTGAGGTGGGAAGTCGTAGTTGATCACATTCGCTAAAATCGGGATATCGATACCTCGAGCCGCCACGTCCGTGACCACCAAGATATTGGTTCGCCCCTTTCTGAAGCTGTCGACCTGGATCATTCGCGCCGTCTGATCCAGTGAACCGTATACGTAAGACACCGCAAAGCCTTGCTCACGAAGAATGGCACCCAGGTACTCGACATGATGCTTCGTCGAGGCAAACACTATCGTCGAATGCTCTGTCGGTTTATCGACCGGATTTGAACTGTCTGGGCCCCGTTTCCTTTTCTTGGAAAATCTTTCTGGGTCTTGCATTGCTCCTTCTGGTACACCCACTGGCACCTTGATCACATCATGCAGCAAATGCAGTAAAGCGGCCTCCTTCTCCGCAGCCTTGACAGCAAAGAACGCGCTCTCCAGGTCGGGTGACACTTTCGTCTCGGCATCCAATCTTACCAAGCTCGGATCCTGCAGACCTGCCCTTGCGAACTCCACCAAGGACTTTGGTAGCGTGGCCGAGAACAGCAGTGTTTGCCTCGAGAGTGGCAAGGCGTGCAGGATTTCCGAAAGCTGATCCGCAAATCCCATCTCGAACAACCGATCTGCCTCGTCAAACACTACGTACTTGATCGATGACAGGCTCAGTGACATCTCGACCTTGAGATGCAGGAACCGCCCAGGTGTGGCGATGACAATGTCGGGGTTTGTAGTCATGAAGCCGAATTGCTCCTCCAGACTGTCGCCGCCAACGAGCAAGACGGTCTTCAGGTCTGTCCCCTTGCCAAACTCTTTGACGACTTTCAGTGTCTGCAGCGCCAATTCTCGAGAGGGTGACATGATCAACGCCCGAGCCCCGACCTGAGCACTGTGCGCCTTGAGCCTTTCAATCATGGGTATAACGAATGCCGCGGTCTTGCCGGATCCGGTTCTGGCCATTCCGACCACATCTCGCCGCTCGAGTACGAGGGGTATCGCTTTGCGCTGGATCGGTGTTGGTTGCTTGAAGCCTTTGCGAAGGATCGCTCTGAGAAGGTTCTCGTTCAATCCTGGGAGTCAATCAGCACGAGCGCATTTGGGATGTTTTTCTTCTTTAACGATGCCGTCGTACCCATTGTCTGGAAGCCGCCTCCGCTCTTTTTCACCGCCTTGCTCTTCATCTGCGAAGTCTTCCTGTAGGAGGCGGCTTGCTTGAGCGCAATGAAAGCCTCGTCCCCGTCATCCTCCTCTGCGCCATCTTGGGCGTCGTCCAAGAAGTCGAACCCCTCTTCAACCGTCGCTTGGTTTGGTTTGCTGTTCTCTATGTCCTCAGTATATAACGAGTCGAAGATATCGGCCTCGGCGTCTGAAGGAGCCGGCGAAGGAGCGCGGCGACTCATCTTGAGAGGGGATTTCTTGGTGGATGTTGTAGGATGCAAGAGGCGGAACGAGTCTGTAGTTGAAGTGGGTTGGTTTCTGCTGCTACAACTTTGAGGACATTAAAATGCGACTTTTCGGCGGGTCCTTATCGATAAGTCAGACCTGCCAGGGCGAGGGATCCCTGCATGCTGTTGGAGCTTTGAACATGCCATGGATTAGCGCTCTAGCTTGGAACCCGGCCTGCCGTAAGGGTGTTGTGCGAACCGGCCTGACGGCCGTTCAATCTGGCAGCCTGTCAACAATCTCGACCTCGACCTGAACCCCGACCTGGTCCTCGATCTCGAAAACCCAACCCCGCGCATGGCCCGCTAGGGTCGCCTCAACACTTGCAGTCGCAGCATACGGCCTGGGTTTCTACAAATCCTCCAAATTCAGTGCCTCTGGCATCGTTCAGTCAAGATGGCTGCGCTGTCCCCCCGCCTCCCCAGCCCGCCTCCGCCCGCTGAGATCCAGATTGGATCAAAGTCGCCAGGCCTGGGCTCCGAGGAGGAACAGGAGTCGCAACAGATGGAGCAGACACTCCTCAACGCGAATGCAAAGAGACGCATTCATCCTGGTACCAAGAACTGCGACATGGCCGCCGGTCCACCACTGGTACCTTTGAGTGAGGTTGGTCACTGCCCTCGTTCTACATCGCGTCGTGTCGTCAATAGCAGCTCACCTGACTCTTGCCCTCTATGTGCAGCTCGACTCGGCCTTCCAGCTCCAGGAGCACCTTGCCGCGCTTCACTATCATCATACCGCGCATAACACAATGCCCATCACCCGAGAGACGGCCCAACTACTCGCTACGCCTCCACCGTCGATCGACAAGAACTTGTGGCTCTACGAACTGTGCCGCTTCCTGATCGCGCAGTGCAATACCTTGATCGTCGGATTTCTCTTCGACACCCCTCCATGCAGTGCGCAAACCTGCCCAGAGATGCGCGCCTCCGAGTGGCAATTCCTCTGCTCCGTGCACGAGCAGCCTAAGTCGTGTTGCGCCATCGACTACTGCTGCCACACTCTTGATTGGGCTGCCAATGTCGTGACGAACCCGAAACTCTTCCCGTCGCGATTCGTAGCTCCTGGCGGCGAAGGCCCTGGACACGATAGGAATGCTGCGATCAAGAATCTCATCAATGTCTTTCGGCGTCTTCACCGCATCTTCGCCCATGCGTGGTTTCAGCACAGAGGTGTGTTCTGGTCCGCCGAGGGCCAAACCGGTCTCTATGTCTTCTTCAAGACCGTGTGCGATACCTACGATACATTGCCAGCCGAGAATTACAAGCTGCCGCCCGAGGCGGAGGGACTGGAGAGTGCCGCAGCTGCGGCCGAGAACATGGACCGTGGCTCCAAGAAGGAACCCTCGCTGATGCCAGCGCCCGTCCTGCTGCAGCGCTCTGAAGATGACAACTTTCTGCCGCAAGGAAGGAATAATACGCGACGGCACATAAGAGGTAGCCCGTCGACAGGGAGCGCCGTGACGACGGTGATGGAGGCAGATGAGGATGAGAATTCGGACGTCACTGAACGCCTCGGCGAGATGCGCATATCGGCACCGGAGATCGTTGACGAAGAGACCGAGGTGGCTGATGTACCCGTCATCGTCGAGCAGGGCATGATGGAAGAGACTCCTTCTGACCCTGCTCTCCAACATGAGGCTTCTTCTCCTCACTCAGATCGTCATTCTCATGAGAAGCCGGTAGTGACCGAACAGGAGGTCAAGCCTGAAGAGACATCGGAAATGGAGCCATTGTCAAGCGGAGAAGCGCCGAGCAAGACTGGAGAGACTGCCACGGCCGTTGAGATCAAGGACGACAGCCAGGATGTGACACCCGCGGAGGAAGGTCCTGATGATGTGGGAAAGTCGAATCTGGGTGGCACAACAACAGCCGAGACCGCAATTGAGGCAGGTGTCGCGGCGACGAGCGTTCAGGACTTTGCTGAAAAGACGAAAGACGAGCCGTCCAGTGAGGTTGCCGAGAACGCGCATGAGGCATCGACAGATGGCACTTCAGTGAGCGCCAAGCCCGAGGAGACAGAAAACCAGGACTCATAGGATGCTGTTTCTGAGTTACCGAATTCCGACGACAGCGACTTGCCAGGTTCGCCCGACTCCCCAGAGGATCCAGATGAGCCTAGAGAGCCTGCGGATCAGCACTCATCGCATGCGATTTCTACAATACGGCTTGTCGACGAGGACGAATCGCAAGACTCGCAAGACGCACCAGAGTCTCTCGGGTCTCCGGAGGCACCAAAGCCGCCAGAGGAGGCAGCTGGGTCCGGAGGTCAGGACTCGTCGCAGGTCATGCCCGAGCATGATGACTCGCTAGGCCAGCGCATTGAGCCTGACGAGTCAGCCAGCAAATAATGAGTGTCACTAGCTGCATTGTCAGAAGGGCAACAGAACGAGGCTATTGCGTGTACAACGGAGCAGCCTATATGAGCAGCAAGAGAGGCCTGCCGAGTGCATGGGCGAACGCGTTCGGTGTGCGCTGCATGCCGCGACTGTCATGGCTAATGATGTCATTTTCACTGTACAAAGATTGACCCTCGCCGAAGTTAGTAACGGTTTTGTGATGTGCACTTCTGGGATTGACTCGTGAAGAGAGTAGACAGTGGCAACGTTCCCGTGCCCTCAACGATGTTCCGCCACACGGAATCGTCCCGCCAACATGGAAAGCCCACTCCAACCCAAGCCCGAGAAACTCTTATCTAGCTCAAGCCACTGCCCACCCCGACTTGCCTGCCGCGCATCCTTCGCCTGGGGCAGGCGAACCCAATCCCAAACCATGTAAGCCCATTGGATATTCCATCTCGGATCCAGACTGTCGGAACCAAGCGGACGGAGGTTATGGGACCCTGGGTACATATATTAGACGCTGGAGTCATTGAAGTGCTTTAGAACGGTATATAGTGGCCTGGCACGGCCTTTTGACGCGGATGAGAAAACTCGGCGGCGGTAACGAAAGGGGCTTTAGCTGACTAAAATGTATTATCGAATAGCAGAGCACGACGACTCGGAGCCCAAAGGCAAATTTGCACTGGACTTTGGGACGCCCGATCGGGTTGTCCGGCCTTGATCTTGGCCATGCGACATGTCATCCGAACTGCACACCGTCTGCCACAGAACGCCTTTGACTCGACAAAGTCGCCGCCGTGGCTTCAGATATGGTCTGAGATACATTTATTGATAACGATCTCTCGACCGGTCCAGGGATGTCTGTTCTGAAAGAGACGTCTTGCCTTTTCACCAGAACACACACTATCCTCGCACACGCGTTTGCAAGTCCGAGCTTCCAGCCATTCTTCCAGGGTTGAGAGTTTTTCTCATCAGTCTGCAGGATACTACTGTATAGCCGAGATATCGCCAGCGCGTGCGCAAATTCTTCCCTGCACTTTTACGTTGAACAAGTCCAAAATCCCACAAGACCAGTATAAGCGGACGAGAAAATATTCGGCTATCTCGAGGCTTCGAGCTGACTAGAGTATCCACACATCCCAAGCCTCTCACCGATGTTCATTGGGCCCGACCTCAGCCCTAAGAGCTGACGACAGGAGCTCATCCGCTCAATAGTTCACGTTCGGCTCACGAGGTCTTGTAACCTCCTGCATAGAGCATCTCACTCTGCAGACGATCATCTCAGCCTGTATTTGTCAACTAGGTGGGCTCATATAAAGGGGATCCGAGAATCGGGCTGATCTGACCTTTTTTTCCGGCCCTCTGGGCATACCTGCCCTGACCTTGCACACGTTGCATTGCACAGCCTTGACCAGTTCATCTTCATTGTTCGACAATGTTCTCCACCAAAACAGAAGACCCGGGCAACGCCAGTGATGTCGAAAATCAGCAGCCACTGGAGCAGCGCGGCCAGTACCAACGCCATGGCAAACTCGTCTCCATGCTAAAAGTGGACGACGGCGAGGTGTACGAGACACATCCCGAGAAGAATCCAAAATGGTACCAGAGGATTCTTGACGTCGGCTTTGAGGAAAATGGCATCAAGCCAGTGCCCTTGGAGCAGAGAACGGATAAGAGATACTGGAGTCTTTTCACTGTCATGTTTACCGCTTTACTGTGTATCCTTCCGTGAGTCATCCTTCGTCTTCCACTACAAACAGGAGAATGAGATTTCAATAGGTTTCCAAGAGACAATCCGTGCTGACTCTATTCAGACTCCCAACTGGCATGCTGGGTACCCTGTCCTACGGGATGAGCCTTCGTGACGCCTCACTCGTTATCATCTTCTTCTCCCTCTTGACCTGCCTCCCGCCGGCGTTCATGGGGATCGGAGGAACACAGACAGGTCTGCGCCAACAGATCCAAGCCCGCTACTCCTTCGGGTTGTACCTCGCCACTATTCCTCTCCTACTGAATGCAGCTACGATAATTGGATTCACCATCATCGCCGCCATTGTGGGTGGGCAGAGCATCGCGGCCCTGAACCCAGCGAACGTCAGTTTAAGCGTGGGGATCGTGGTCGTTTGCATGGTGAGCTTTGCCGCCTCGCTCCTCGGCTACCGCGCACTGCACATCTTCAACGCATGTAGGCACCCCTTTCTTACTGCTACGGATTCCAAAGTTGCTTTGTGCCCCGTTCCCGCAAGCTAACAGTCTCCAGGGAGCTGGGTTCCCAACCTCATCTCACTCATCATCGCTGTGGGCTGCGGCGGACGGTACCTACACCTCCAGTCCGCGGCACCGGCCGCCACGGCCTCGCAGGTCCTTTCTTTCGGCGCGTTGGTCGCGGGCTACTTCCTCACCTTCGGCGGCACGGTATCAGACTACTCCATATACCACGACCCGCGGTCCGCGCGCAAGCTCACCGTGTTCGCGAGCTACTACCTCGGCATGTTCGTCCCGTCCGTGCCGCTGCTCATCCTCGGCGCGGCCATCGGCGGCGCGGTCCCCAACGTGCCCGCGTGGAGCGCCGCGTACGCGGGCCTCGGCATCGGCGGCGTCATGTACGAGATGCTGGCGCCGGCGGGTGGCTTCGGCAAGTTCGTCCTGGTGCTGCTCGCGCTGAGCGTCATCGGCAACATCGCCATCAGCATGTACAGCGTCGCGCTGAACCTGCAGATGCTCGTGCCCTTCTTCGCGCGCGTCCACCGCTTCCTCTTCATCGTGGCGACCTTTGCCGTCATGATCCCCTGCGCGGTCCGCGCGGCCGAGGCGTGGGAGGAGAGCCTGCAGAACTTCCTCGCCCTCATTGGGTACTGGGCGGGCTGCTTTGACGCGGTGCTCATCGAGGAGCTGGTCGTGTTCCGCAAGATGGATTATGGCTCTTATGACCATTCGTTCTGGAACGTGGGCAGGTTGTTGCCCACTGGTGTTCCCGCGCTGCTGGCGAGTATCATCAGCTTTGCACTGGTGGTGCCTGGGATGGCTGAGGTCTGGTACACGGGGCCCATTGCGATGATAACTGGAGACATTGGGTTTGAGATGGCCTTTGTGGTCACGGCTCTGGCTTACTTCCCGCTGAGGTGTCTTGAGATCAAGTGGAGAGGACGCGTTTGATGAGATGACACCGTCACCATCTCTCCAGGCTCGGTGTATATACTTCAAGTTGCGCGATAGATTGCATCAGGATACCCTCTCGCATTGTCGACGGAGTCGAAGGAACGTCGGAATGACCCGGTGTACAGCGTCAGGTCAAACCGGGACAAGGCATTTTTAGCGTTCTTTACGGTGGATAGACCTTTTCTTTCTGTAGCCACGATAATGGTATTCTTTGGGTGCGCATACTTTTCCGCTTCTGCACTCCGCCACATTCCCTCAAATTATCTCATTATCCTCCCGCAAAGCACCATGTCCTCACCCATCTGGGTCCAACTCACTTCCTTTAGCCTCGGGCCCTGTATCTCCCCACGCTTCCTCTCCGGCGCAACACTCACACCTCCAGCACCCAGCCACGTCGGCGCGACCGTGACTATCACAGAATCAACGAGATCGACTCCCGTGCTCGCCAGCGCCAACAAGTCGTTGATCACTCGGCCCCCACCCTCGACCATCAAACTCCCCACACCCTCCCGTGACAAGACCCCCAAGACGTCCTCCCACTCGACCCTCCACCGCCCCTCCTTCGTCCTCGCGGGCACGGCCACGTACCGGCCCCCCGCCGCCTCGACCACCTTGACCCTGTCCGCGTCCGGTCTCGCCCCCTCGGCGTACAGCACCCACGGCGCCCCCCCCCGCCCCGCCATCGCCAGCCGGATGACCTTGCTGCCCTCGCCCACGGCCCACCGCGCGCTCGGGTCCAGGACCACCGGCCGTGGGGATGCTGCGGCGGCCCCGGCGGCGATCCGCCGACGACAGTTGAGCCCCGGGTCGTCCGCGGCGGCGGTCCCCGCGCCGACGAGGATCGCGTCGTGGCGCGAGCGGAGGTGGTGCGTCATCGCCTTCGAGTCCGGGCCCGAGAGGGCTGTGCGCACGCCCGGCGCCAGGGACAGGTGGGAGTCGAGGGACTGGGCGTAGGTCAGGGTGAGAAAGGGCCGGTCCCGGGGCCGGTCGGGTGAATCTTGTTTTTGTTGTCGTCGTTGTGTCGGCAGGTAGGGCTCCAGCCTGGCAGCCCAACTGTCTGAGAATGTGAGGACTTCGGACGGGTCTGTCACTGGTGATTCGTTTTGTCTGTCTTTTGCGGCGGGCTGTTGCGCGCTCGAGGCTGCGCCTGACGGATGGGCCATGCTGATGGCAGGCGAGCAGCACTCGTCGTTGTGATGGGTTTAGAAAATCAGTACTGGTGTGAAGTCGGCGTAACAGAAAAATGATTCGCTGGACAGTTTAAAATTTGAAGGTGTAACTCGATAAAAGGGAAGACACGCCCTTCAGAAACTCGTACAAACGCATCAGACTTTGGAAGAGTGACATGGACAGGAGGGTTAGGGGTATCATAAGGCTGCTCCAGCGATGTCGATGTCGATGTCGATGAATTCCCCAGTCTGTGTAGTCCAGGATTCCGCTTCCTCGGTGGTTGGATAGCATACGGGCACTGCATGAGCTTGTTGATGGAATCATTCGTAGATCTCATTTCCCATGCGAGCTTGTGCTACCTAGTATGCGGAAGGCGAGGCTATCCGTACAGATTCTAAGACCCTCAGAGATCTCAATGCAAGCCTTCTCTTTACCGAACGTCCCAACCCGTTAACCCCTTCGAATGCAAATCAAATGAAACCGTTCCGGCTTCTGGGTATCATCAAAACCGTCCCAAATACATGTTTACTTTCCCCTCTCCCATCCTAGCGTGTTCAGCCTCACTTGCCGATCATCTGTTCTCTCAGACGACCACAAAACTCTGACGTGACGTCCAACCAACTCCAGTTGAGGCCGCAGCAAGACCAACATGCTTCATTGCATGCTTGAGACGGTGACTGCTTCATCGTGTTCGTAGCTCGTGTGTGGGACTCTGCTGCTCATCCCAGCGCTCCTCACTGAGTAGCATCCATCCCAGCCTCGACGCCCTCAACCCAAGTGCGGACCGCCTCCCGCAGCACACTCTCCTTCTCCCGGATGCGCCTCCCACTCGGCCCGCCCTGGCCGCCATCCTCGTCCTCGTCGTCGTCGTCCCGGTGTTGCACGACATCCCTGGCGATATTCTCGAGCGCCGAGAGCACCACGGTCTTGCACTCACCCCTCGGCACCTCCTGCGGGACGTGCAGCTGTGTCTCGACGCTCTGCGCGTCCTCGGAGCCCTCGAAAGCAGCGGCAGTAGTAGTAGTAGTAGTGCCCACGGCCGCGGCGACCGCGTCCGCCATGCTCTCGCGCCGCTTGCTCGGCGACCGCGAGCTGGCCTGTGAGCTGTCCTTGCTGCCGCCGAAGTCCTGCGCGGTGACCCTCTCGACCGCCTCGATGAGCGTGTCGTCCAGCGTGACGATGGCGTCCTCGACGAACTCGTCCTGCAGGTACACCTCGTACGGCGAGACCATGGGCGTCATGACCGTGGAGCCGATGGACGAGGACAGGAACGGCAGCGTCGGGGTGGGGGTGGTGACGGTGGTGCTGGCGGCCGCGTTCCTGCTGCTGCTGCTGCTGTTGCTGTCGCCGGGCGCTCTGGCCCGCACGAGCCGCCGGTAGCGGATGCGCCGGATCGAGAAGGTCGTGCTGTCGGCAATGAGCGCCGAGCTGACCTCCACCCAGCGCTCCTCGCGCGGGTCCGAGGGGACGAGGGTCGTGGGCGGGGTGGGCTCGGCGCGCAGGGAGGCCTTGACCTGGTCGAGGAGGTCGTCCTGCGGGGGGATCGCCTGCAGGATGAAGTCCGGGTGGTAGCGCTGAAGCCAGCCGGCCACGTTCATGGGCACGTCCCCGTCCATGGCGACCCGGCAGGCCTGTTCGAAGAGCTCGAGGACGCTCAGGCCCGGCGTGGACAGGTAGCCGCTGCTCGACGGCGAGCTCACGGCCGTCTCGAAGGAGGCGATGAAGTCCGGGAACCGTACGTCCACGTCGATTATGCCATCCTCGTTGATGGTCGTCTTGACGGGCGACTCAAACGCGCTGTTGGGGTCCGGCTTCCTCTCTACAGGAATAGGCGCCCTTGACGGCTCGGGGGTTTCCTGCTGTCCATCCTGACTCCGTCGTGGGGTCTCGGGCAGGTGACCTTGTTTCTTAGAGGCGCCCGAGCCCTTGCGAGGTTGTGACTTGGCGCCCGGTGACTGTACGTCCTCTATCATCTTGCCAAGCGAAGGCCTGCGTCCCGCCGTCGGCTTCCTAGGTGACATCGGAGAAGCCTTATCGCGGCTGGGGAACGAGTCGCGGTTGGGCGTAGTAGCTTCGGAGTCGCGCCGCTTGGTGCTCCAGATACCACTTATGACACTGCTCCAGCGCGAGCTCGGCTGCGTATCCGAGGACCCCATACTGTCCCCCCGCTGAAGCGAGCGCTTCAGGTCGTCCGTGGCCACGCTGTTGCCACTTCCGGGCCGACCGGACAGCTGCAGCTCTGACTTCTGCACCGTGAAATGCGGGACGCTGGTCTCGGGGACGATCGTAGCCGCGCTGACTTTCCTCGTCTCCATTTCGGAGCCAAGGAGCGCCAGGTTCGTGTTCTTGATCGAAACAGCATCAGAAGCCCTTCTGTCGCGCTGGCCTTCTATGCTCAGGTGCGCCAACTGCACCGGGACTGAGTTCTTGGAGGAGGTGGTGTACATGCTCGCGTTGCGGGAGTGTGAGTTGTGTCTGGAGGCGCCTCGCCGGTTTATCTTGCGTCGCAGGGACTCCTCCTTGGTGAGAGGCACGATAAACGAGGGCGGTGACTGCGAGAACGTCCCCAGCGAGGTTGACGTGCTCGGACGCTGGGTCCTGGCAGCAGGGAGCTGCTGATTGGCAGGCAGGAAGGCAGAAAGCAGAAAGATGAGCCTCCTCGCAGCTACTCTGTCCTGACCGACAATGATCGTCCGAGCCGGTAGTGAGAGTTCGTCTCCGCCTCTCAGCTTCTGCAGTACCGAGAATTGCCTCCGGTACTTCGACGGGCTCAGGGCTTGTAGCCAGTCCGTGTGAACCGATAGGAAACCAGTGAGCAGGTTGAAGAAGAAGA
This sequence comes from Dendrostoma leiphaemia, assembly GCA_026120015.1. Taxonomy (NCBI): domain Eukaryota; kingdom Fungi; phylum Ascomycota; class Sordariomycetes; order Diaporthales; family Erythrogloeaceae; genus Dendrostoma; species Dendrostoma leiphaemia. The sequence continues at coordinate 36,248 of JALRMF010000316.1, read as the reverse complement.
ACCCCTGGTCCCGCCCACCGGCCCATCTCTCCACCCAACGAGCCTCCTCGCGCCAAATCCCCCAACGGTTCTGACCAGTGACGACCCTCGTAGCCCTCAAACCCGAAACGATGCGGGCTCTGGCATTGTCGACCTCGGACTTGATTTGGACGTCTTCTACCAGGCAATTGGGAAGAAGCGAGACGAACTTCAGGTTCGTCTTGGGCGGCTTCTGGCTGGCGTTCGAGGACGCTCGCGAGACGCGGACGGCAGCATGATTTGGCAGAGGATCTGGCGAGGCTATGTCCGCCTGCTTCAGCAGCGACAAGAGCTCCGTGGCCACGATGGACTGTAGCGACGTGAGCGTCCGCATGATCACATCCCAGTGTCGCGTGATGGCATCGATGCGCTCTTCCGAGTCGGTGTTGAAGCTTGGTTCGAAGGAGTCGAACCCCCCGAAGGAGGGGCCAGCTGTGGCCCACCCTGATCGGCGGCCCGAGTTGTAGGAAGATGGGAACGAGTCCTGTTGCTCATTGTAGGAGCTTGATCCGCGGAAACCCGACCTCGAGGCGCTGGCAGGCACCGTGTGCGGAGGGCTTGGAGGCAGGCTGACGATGAGAGCAACGGCGTACATTGGAGTCCTCTTCTGCTTGAGCTGGGGTCTCTTCAACTTGACCCTCTGATCGTCGCTGGCGTGAGGGAACGGGAACTCAGAGCTGTCCTCGGTGAACTTCTCCCGCGGTGGACTGGTCACGTTGTCATCGGCCGGGAGGTTGACGGGGAAGAGTCTCGTGATGAGCACTCTTTTTCGTTCTGACAGGCGAGGAGTAGACGGCAAAGCAGTCTGGCCTAATGAGGGCATCGTCTCAGAAGAAAATGACTGCGACAACTTGCTCGATCTCGTAGCCGATCTGCCTATAGATCCCCTCCCGTCTCCAAATACCGGTGCATCGTTTCGTAGATCTGAAGGTACGACGTGAACCTTGGTGGAGGTGCCTTTATAGGCAAGAAACTCGTTGTTGCCAAAGATACAGCCTGCAAAAGTGTCGAGCTCCTGCTTGTACTCCCTCGTGGCCTTTTGAGACTCGGTCTCCGCCTTGCTCTGCGTCCTAGCGTGGATCGAAGACCTGCGGTCGAAAGCACTCTGCCGCTGCTGAGGGCTCCCTGGCTGGATGGCAAGGGGACGAGAAGAGTGGCCGATACTGGCCTTCCGCTGAGCAGCAGGTAGCCGTCGAGGGTCCGGAGCACCGCCCGCCTGAGACAGCCCAGCCACGGTCGCAGAGCGGTCGACCGGTGACGGCGCCTGAGACACCGGCAGTGGCTGGCTGTCGTAGAGCAGCGACGCCGGCGAAGAACTCGAGGTGTCTTGCATGATTATGACACGGACGTCACGCCCCTCCAGCTCGAGATCACCGTTGAGGTCGAACGGGTTGACGGCCGATGTCGACAGCGCCGAGGCGCTAGACATGGGGAAGACCTGGTCGTTGCCATGCTGCTGGTACAGAGCCTGTGCGTCCGGGAAGAGGAGAGAGCGGGTGTGGATATCCTCCTGCACTGACTCGAGGGATGAGACCTGTTTGGAGGTCGAAGCCTGGGCCTGGGCTGGCGTGCCAGCCGCGGCACTCAGGTTGAAGAGTTTCCCCAGCATCTCGCGGTGTTGCTGAGTGTGTGTGGTTAGAGCCTGTCCTGCACGGAGAGGAGGGGCCCTATCGAGCGGCGCAACGCGGCCGATTCATCTTCCGGCCACGGGTGAGGTTGAGATGAGGCGAGGGGAATATGAGAAGATCCATGGACCTAGCCAGGTCAAGATCGTCGTCGTGGCTTTCGCGCGCGCGGAGGTCGGTTCGGCTGCCGCAGCGTGAGCCGATCAAGCTTGTTCTCGCCGCAACGCTCGGCGCAAAATGTGCAGCGGCGCAGAATGAAGATCGTGGGAGTAGTGGCGATTATGATGTTTTAAAAGATGGAGCGTGGAGGACTGAGGCAGGTCGGGCCGAGGAGGTCAAGGGGAGAAACAAAACAGAGATGGATGAATCAAGGCCTCGGCTTTCCAATTGATAGGACGAGAGAGGGCGAGGAAGTAAGCAGCAGGTGGATCGAACCTCGAGACGGATGGAACTTCCCCTCTTGAATGGGAAGCAGGTGATATTTCGACCACGTAACAAGGTGTTGTTGTACCCGCAGCGAGCAGGGACTCGGAGGAGGTGGGCGGCGCTAATCGGAGAGGGCGCAGAGAATATGGGGCCACAACACGAGCCGGGACACCTCACGATGCTGAGAGAGGGACGAGAGCCGTCTGGAGTATGGGATCGGTTGGGGATTGGGACCAAGCTGGGTGGTGAAGAGTGGGTGTGCGTGTGCACTGCACTGCACTGAGACGAGGATGAGATGACCCGTTAGGAGAATACACAAAGGCTTGTCGTCAAGGGCATTTTGTCATTCGAAGGGTCCGTTCGAGCTGCCTCGGTATTAACTGTTGTGGTTTTATTTTACTTTTGGTAGGTTCTGGGTTGGGCCCAGTGTTTGCTGGCCCCCAAAATTGGCCAGTCCAGATCGTCAGGTCGGGTCCAGGTCAAGTCCAAGTCAAAGTCCAGTGTCGCTATGGCCGCAACCGGAATGGCTCGCGAGTAAGTCGATTTTGGCAGCCGACACTTCTGTCGACTTGAACCCTGGCGCCTCGGGGGATTTCTGTAACGGCTGCCCAGGGACCGCGAAATTGTGGAAGACCCTAAAACCAGCAGACGTCATCCGCAATAACGGGAGAGGACAGAAGGAAGAAGAAAAAAAGAAGTTGGGAAAAATATGTGAAGGCTCGCGCTGGATGGTGCTACATACTATGTAGGATGAGGACGTCGTCATAAGGTGAGCATCTGTATTACTTTACTTTTACAGACCGCACGGTAACTCGTACCTGGTACTTGTATTTGTACGTACTTGTACTCCGTGCGGCCCGGCCACACAACATACCAGCACGGTAACCTTTCGTCAATCCAAAATGTTTTCCTCCCAGATCCCAGGTCCGAGGTCCCACGTCCCAGGTTGCCCCCAAACCCAAGTCAACATTGAACGCAGCCAAGGGTGACTGATATTCGCAAGTGTGACACCCTCCCCCTCCTCGCCTCCTCCTCTCGCCGCCTTCCCCTCCGCCCCCCCCCCCCCCACGTCCTCCCTCTTGCTGTCGTGGCATGGGAAACTCTTGTGGAAAGACTGTTCCTGTCCCTCGCACACTTACCGAGAGGGCGCAGCCGGCAGCAAGTTGCGGTGTACCGAGTTGGAGGGCTGGAAAACGTGGGAGAGCAAGGTAATCCCGGCCGTGCTTCTCGCTCCCCAGCTCCCCAACGTCCCCTCGGACAGCTTCGGCGATGGCGCATAGTCGACTCTGTTTTAGCCGCGCTCTGACATCCCGGCCCAAGGGGGGGGGTCGAGAAGAAGGGGGGGAGGGGGTGTAACAGTACCAGTAGATAGCCCTACCAGGCCTAGGAGCGGAGGAGGCATTTTTTGGTCCTTTCGTGGCTGCTCCCTTATCCCCCGGAGATGCAAGTATCTGGAGGCCCGCACGAAGAATATTTGAATTAGGTATTCTCTGTCTGCGATTGGACCGCCCGTCTCATCGGGGAGGGAGCGGAATGTGAGTATGCACGCGACCCCGCGGTCATCAATTCTTGGGGGAGGGGGGGGTTCCGTAAGACGGAACATTCCGTTGCACAGCACAGGGAACATCACCACGGACGGTCTACCCTCGTCCGCGGTAGACTTACAATGACAACCAATCTGACGTACCCCACGAAAAGAAGATGTTGCGTCCCAAAAATAACACGCTAACGTCTCAAAAAATATATATATCTATATATAAATATATATATATATATACAAAATAGAAATAAAAGCGATTTCAACCGGCAGATGGCGCGCCATCATCGGTCTCTTTTCTCTTTGGATCCAAAGGGGTGGGGGGTGGCAACATGAGGGCTGGAGGGTTGTTGATGTCCTCCCGTCAGCCGTCCCGAAACGTTTTCACCGGCCGCCTCGTTCGAGTCTAGTTGACGGTCGTTCCCGTAGCAGCGAGCCGAACCATTTTCTTCGCATGGGGCCTAGGTTCGTATTTCCATAGTACCTTCTTCTTCCTCGGACGTGGACTCACCTTGGAATGCCAGCCTCCTATTAGTCGTCAACCACACACACCCCCCCCCCCCAAAACCTTCTCCTCCCAAAGCATACCACCATGCTGGGCTCCGAGAGGCATGCTTGGGAATCAGGCTTCGAGGTACTCCCTGACTGTGATACTATTCTCAACCAACTCCAAGTACCTTTCTGCCACCTGCGTTGGGGCAAGAAAAAGTGAGAGAGAGAGAGAGAGAGACACACAGAGGCGCTGTTCGTCCTGAGCAAGACGGGCGGTGAATCGATGAACCAGGCCCTCCCCAGGCCCGTCCAGGCACGAGATAAGAACTGCCTTTATCATTGCTCAGCGGCTTCACCGTTTGACAAGACCACTTGACTTGTGGCGTGACATAAAGTTGCTTGTATACGGATTACACCCCCCTGGGATTGGATGACGAGGGCCTTGTCTGGTCTAATTCAACGACTGTACTGTAGTACTGACCAACTACCTACCACGTACAGGGCCCGGGACGCGGTACAGCTCGGCGGTGACGAGCGCGACTCGGAGCCGGGCGGGCTCCAGGGGTGGAGTCCTCCGCAGGTTACGCGCACGGAGTCATCCGTACTGCGACCTGTGGCCCGCAGAGCCTGGAAGCATGGAACCTTGGGGCCAGAAGCAGAAGCAGGACGAAGAGTGCTGCGGTAGCACCGTGATGATTTACCTGACATGGCATGGCATGACACGACAGGACCATGGTGGTCGAGGACCGCCAGCCCGCCGAGTCCCGTTAAGCGAGGGTTCATGCAGATCTTAGGTGCAGATTCATGCTGCTGCCACCTATCAAACGGCGGATTGTGTGGCTGCGTCTGCAGATGGGATGCAGTCAGCCAAGCCACCAAACAGTCATTATTAAGTATACTGAAGCAGGTCATCCAGTGGTATGTATCACCCCGTCGTTGCAGCAGCCACCGCAGCAGCCACCGCAGCAGCCACCGCAGCAGCTCCCAGCTGCGGCACCAGCGCCAGCGCCAGCGACGAAATCTCGCTGACCGCCAAACAAACCCCATCTCCAGATTCTAATCATGCGTGCATCATCAAGGCGCCGCACCCACAAAGTACGCCTCACCTTTGATGATGATGATACCAGCAGCAAGCACACACGATCCCTGCCTGCCTGGGCAATCAATCCTCAGTTGACTTTCTCGGCGGCACCGGCCACCGCAATCCGCGCTGGCCAGGTCGACCCCAGCACCTTGGGCTCAGCGGGAGACGACAAGATGTCTGTTCTCTCCCGTCGCAACGACAAATTTTTCGGTTCAAGGTGCTTCCCCCAAGGTTTCTGGAAGCACCGGATCCCCAGGCCGCGGAGCCCCTCAACCCTGGACAACACCTCAGCCCTGATTGTTCCATTGCCTCCACTTCAGGAGGTCGACAGCGTCGTGCCGGCGGCGTCTTCTTGAGTAATATTGTCATTTGCCGGGATTGCTGGACTTTTCCTGGGCTCTACAAAGTACTTATTACCTAGGGTGAGTTGGCAGGGTGAGCTGGCGGCGTGGCCTCTCAACGGTCTATATGCATGAGCCGGGGGCCCAGCTGAGAACAGAAGGCAACGCAGCCTGGCAGCCCACCCCCAGCGTGGGAAATGACATGCATTAGGCTTGGGCGGAGAGCAGAAAATCCTTGTTACATTCGAAGGTTCGACCCGGAGCACAGACATTGTGTGCCCAGACTGGAGGAAACAGACCTTTTCTAAGCGCGGCTCCTTGATACCGCGGGGAGGATTCCTCTGGCTTCCGCACGGCACCACAGCGGAGACGAGACTCTGCTTCTTTATTCTTGTTGTGGTAATTTTTTGGGGGGTTTCTGACGAGCCGGAAAGGCCCTCCATACTTTCCGGGATCGAAACAGCTTCCCCTGGAGCATCATGATGAGGCTTGCCGCCCCTGCCGCCACGGGTTGTGTCCATGTTTGTGTGCAGGTGTGTGCAGCCGGTCAGTTGCATGGACAAATCTTGCCCTCCCTGACGCCCTGACACCCCGGGTCGAGTTGGCTCTTGTTCACCCCCCCCCCCCCTGGAGGGCCTGACGTACGCCGTCGCTGGCGATCCGTGATGTTGGTTCTCCTTTCCCTCTTCTTCTCCAGGGTCTCCGTTCGCAGATCTTGCGGCCTGACTTGCCATGAAGGGAATGCGGACTGTAGATTGTCGAGATCGGCTGCAAAGGTAGTCAGAGCCGGCCATTCCAGGCCGAGATATCCGTCATACGGCCTCGTCGCTATGTACAATACAGTACATGATTTGATGTGAGTGGGTATGTACTACGGACAAGAGACACCGGCTCTACGACCGCTGTTGGGTGTCATCCCGCTGCTGCTGCTGCTGCTGCTGCTGCTGCCGAACCTGACATGACCTCACACCGCCGCCCATCGTGTGTGCCAGGGGCATCCAGGAGGTGGTGATTAGCTCCGTGTTGCTTACCTCACAGCCGTTAGTCTTGTCTCGAGGGGGTGGCACATTTCAACAAACTCAAGCTCCCGCTACGAGTGACGAGCGGCTCGGGCCTGTCCGTAGATACAAGACAGGCTGAGGTCAGCCCAGGGACAGGTCACATTGTCAAAAGCCATGCGGCAAGCCAACTGGGGAAGGAGGCGGTTCGACAAGAAGCTGCTAGCCTAGCCTATGATCTTACGTCACGCACATGTCTCAAAAGGCTGACGCAACCTCGGCAGGGAAAAGCCCCCTTGCTCAGGAACGTGGGAAAAGGTGAACTTTTTCATATTGTTGCCCAAGAGGCAGCAGCTACGGCATCGCCTTCGGCTCTGCCCGCACTCGAGACCATCAGAGGCGTTGTGAGTTGCGTGTAACGACGCAATCTCCTTCTCGTAGCTCAGCAAGAACCAAAACTCATCGATTCCGGGTCTAGTGCGGAAAGGCTCAGGCGGGTCGCTTCGCGCTCCCAGCCACGGGATGGAATCCTGTGCTCCCCCCTGATGCAACGTTGGTGACACCCGCCCCCGAACGACCACCCGTGCCGGCCGAGGACATTAGGCGAGGCCAGCCGTCTCTCAGTGCTCCATCTTGGTGCAGCACATCAGCGGCTGGCACAGGTTGCTGCAGACGATCTGGCACGCCGGGTCGAGCCTCCTCCTTCTAAGAGAAGAGCTGGCGGAGCCGTCGGACACACTAGCATTCGCAGCCGCGGCCGCCACCTCCTCCTCCGTCGCCGCGCTGCTGAGCGCCCCGCCGGTCACCGTCTCGGGCTGCAGGGTCGCCGAGTGTATGCCGTAGGCGTGCAGGCACTCGTTGACCGTCCGGGCCTTCTCGAGGAAGCTGTCCATGGAGGGGTCCGTGACGACGACGTGCGCGGAGGCGATGGCCTTTTCTTGGTCGAGACGCCAGATGTGGAGCTCGTGGACGGACTCGATACCGGGGATCTGGATGGCTCTTTGTGTCAGTGACCTGCCTCAACGTCCGAGGGGGAGGGTACGACAGACCTGTTCAAGGTCGTGCTTTACGTCGTCGATGTCCACGCCTCGGGGTGCACTCTGCAGCAGGATGGTACCAGAGTTCTTGGTGAGCGGGATGGCGCCGAAGAAGATCATGAAGGCGATGAACATGCTCGCGGCGGGGTCGGCATAGTAGCGCTGCTCGTAGTTGGTCTGCCAGATGATGACGGCGGCGACGATGACGCCGATATTGTTGATCGCGTCGCCGATGACATGGACGAGAACCCCAAGCATACCGAGGTCACGGCCGGGCTTCTTAAGCTGGGCGGCATTGTGGCGGTGCTCTGCGTGGGTCTGAAAGGACTGACAGCATGTTAGTTTGTAGCTGCTGTACAGGTGGTCCTGGTTCTGGGCTCACGTTTCCATCGTTGGCGCCATAGACGACGATGGGTCCCTCGGTCACTGCCTGCTCATGGTCGTGGTGATGACCCCGATCGTCGCCGTTTCCGTGTCCATGTCCGTGAGAGTGATCATGTCCGTGGTGTTCTGGTAAGATATATCAGCAAACATTATTCGCAGGAGTACCTTGGACGGGTCATTACTGACCGTGCACGAAGGCTGCGCTGAGGATATTCAGTCCAAGCCCGACACAACCAATGATCAGGACAAGCTCAGGCTCGTCGATGACTGCATCATGTCAGATTTGGGTCTGTGCTCGCACCAGACCAGCATTACCTCGGGGACTGTGAGCTCACTCTCGATTTTGATAAACCGTTCGACGGACTGCAGGAAGATGCTGATACCGAGGGCTAGAAGGAAGACGCCATTGAAGAAGGCACCGAGGAGACGAGCACGTTGCCAGCCAAAGGAGAGGTCCTGGGGGGACTTGGCCTTTTCTGAAATCTAGGTGAGGGTTAGTGAGTGTGAAGCAGTATAATTCATTACTTTCTGCGAGAAAACTCACAACCTGGGCTGTCAGGGCGACAATGAAACCGACAAGGTCATTCAGCTGTAGCTCGAGTCAGCAATTGTGTGTGCTTGGCATCACAAAAGGCCGAAGGATTGGATGACTGGTCTCACATAGTGGAAGGCATCAGCAAGAAGGGCCAGTGACGAGGTCTTGAAGGCCACTGTCAAAGCATCGTCAGTTCTGGCGAGCAAGCACCACATCTGACATGTGATAATGCATACCGGTGATCTCGGCGACAAAGAAGCAGAAAGAGATGCCGATGGTAATTCCAAGACGGGTCTTTTTGCCCATGAATGCCATTGTAGGTGAGTGCTGATTGTCGTCAGTAAGTTTGGAGGGATGGCCGTTGAGAAATTAAAACGAGGCAAGAGTAGACGAGTTGGAGATGACCTTCTTCTTTCAAGCCACCAGCTGAGACAGCGGCAATCAAAAAAAAAAGGGGGGGACGAATACGGTGCCCTAAATGGGTGGGTGGGCTTGAAGATGCGAGGCATCGGAATGAAATGCAGTACGATCTGCAATACGATGGCCAAATGGACTCCGATCCCGACAATTCGGAATGCGCAACCTGGAAGAACCTCTGACAAGCTGGGTGTCAATTCCGAATGGGCTTGGGAGTTCTCAGAAGTTGAAACTTGGGACGAAACATCGAACCGGAGTCACACGGTGGAGGTCTAGACTGGCAGAGCCGGCTCGACAGCAGAGATTCAGAGAATGCTCCTTCGGTCCCTCGTGCCAGATTCATGCGTAAACGACAATCGTAGTCTACGGGGACAATGCATTTTGTCCTCGCTAGCCGCCTGGCCTTTCGACGGCAGTTGACCTTCAACGTCTCATTGGAGACAGAGGAAGATTCAGAACCGAATGGAAGGTGATATCCTACCCGTCTGGGCAACATCAAGGGAGGAATGTTTGAGCCTTTGGGGACACAGGAACACAGGAATCGCTTTGACTTCATCTCTCTACAGATCGGCCCTGTGTTTGCCTGTGAGTGGTTTCGACGCTGCAGCGGGGGCCTGACCTGCCAAAATGATCTGCTGGTATGCAACATCGTGAGGACAATTGTTGCACGGAGTTACCAGTTTGCGTCGGACGACTTTGAGGTCGGATCGACCCGAGCCGGGAGCAAACCAGACGACTTGCGGTACCGATCGATAAGTTATTAGGCCTCCTCAGGGGAAAGCACAGACCCAAGTTATCAGGGATTATAGGCAGGCACGACCCATGCAGGAGTCACTGGGGGATATCTAGCGTTAGCCTGAGGTTCCTCGGCATTTAGATACCTAACAATAACAATAACACTAAAACTAATACATTGAGATTCCCCACTCTACTATAATTTGGCTTAGATACTAAAGTTAAACTTACTAGTCGTTTAATTTATTTTAAACGCGCTAAATAGTTAACTTAAATTAACTACGCTAGTTAAATGGCTTTATTGCTAACCGCGCTAAACCAGCCTATGCAAACTCTTTAAGCCCTAGCGTATTCCCTCTAGGGCAGCTTATAGCTCTTACAACGGCAAGTTTGCAATAGTGCGCCTGTTATTTGCTTTGCTTCTTTTATAAATCTAAATCCCTATATATCACCTATATTGAAGAGTTAAATCTTGACTTCGCCTGCGGACTATAGCTTTAATTTAACGTTGATAACAACGATAATAATCATTGTATTAACATTTACAGCGATAATATTTGCTAGCCTGCTAACTAAACAACTAAGTTTAAAAGTCTCCCTAGCTTTCTCAGCCATTAGCAAAGGTAAAAAAAACATTTAGCTTTGTTTACCTTTAACGCTAACATTACGTTACTACTCTCTAAAGCACTTTCCTCTTTATAGCTTGACAATTTGCTTCTTAGCAATAGTTGCCTTTATTTTATTATACTAAAATAATAAAGCCATCTGTTAGACGACCCTTAAACTCTTTGCTGTTATTTTACTACTTACAATTATGTCTTAGTTAATAGGACACTGCTAGCATTATCTTATAACCGCACGCTGCTGAGTTGATTATCTTTAAAATCTACCCTTTGTTTATTACCTACTTATTATAGACCTTAAGTCCTATCTTTTCTTTTAGAAACAGCATGGTGTTAGCCTTTACCTTTTTATTTATTAACAAATATAGATAGCCCTTAGCATATGACGAGGAAAGACGTTGTTTAGCTTATCTATGAGCTCTAAGACCAAGCCCCCCTACAACAGGTTTCTTAGGGTAAATAATAGACCTTAAAGGCGTTAAAGGTTGGCTTTTTTAAGCCTTAAAAGAATATCACTAGTTTTAGTGTTTATTTTAATAGCAAAATCAATAAGTACTACAATATTAAAGCTTTTGCTAAACAGCTTAAGCATTTTAAGTACATTTATAGCGTCGACAAGATTTATTAAGTATAGACAGCATATCTGCTTAGAAATGCTTTAATTTGGCACTCTTATAAGTTGTTTATTATTAACTAATAGCTGCTTAAGATAGCTAGGATTGATACTATTTGTAATAAGTTAAGATTTTATTTTATAATTAACTTTTCTAACGCTATGGCTAACTTAAAGAATTTTATTATAACTTTGGTTAATATAGCCATAGGCAAAAATATTGTGTTGTTTATATAAATGGTTATTTATAATGCTAAGGCGTGTAATATAAGTTAATATACATAGTTGATTGCAGCATTTGAGGCATTAACACTTAAAATTTAATTAGAAATTACTAAGCTTACTAAGGTAATTATTATTAAAGCTTTTTTTAAGGAGCTTTGATAGTATGAGAGTATTTTTGTTAACCTTAGTAGATAAAGCTACCTAGCTTTGCTAAGGGCTTAATATACTTTTGCCTATCTAAGCAAGCTGGCTTTTTTTCCAACGTACTTACTGCGTTAGCAGTTTAAATAAGTTGGACAATAGTTTTATTTTTAGTTTAGATAGCGACAATTTTAGCCTAAGCCCTAGCTTTTTATTGCTAATTAGCCTTGGCAAAATCTTGCATACTTAAGCTAGCTTTACTAAGCTTAAACATTTTTAAATTAACAACTTTCTTAGAGATAATAGGCCGGTTAAGGTTATAGGTTAAGGCTTGGTTACAATTGTCTTTGGCTGCTATTAAACAAATACGCAGCATAGCATAGGCAGCAAGCTAACTAAATTCAACTACTTATTTAGCTTGCCAATTAGCAAAATAATTAGCTAACTGCGTAGGCTGATAATTGTTTTTGTGTTTCTAAAGAACACTGGCTTTTAGCACCACTGCTGTGTTTTAATTAGCAGTTTACTATAGTTAGGCAATTATAACCTATATTTTACAGCAAGTTTATTAAACTTATAGGACTATTTAAGTTTTATGTATTTTAGGCAATAGTAGAGAATGTTTTAAATAATTACTTTTAGCCTAATTTGGTGTATTCTAATCTGTACTTGTACAACAATTAGTCTCCTAATGTTATTAATGATTTTTTTATAAAATCTAGACTATTAGCATTTAACTTTGCTAGCTATAATGACTTTAATGTTAATATTTATGATGCTGCTTACTTTAGCATGTTGATAGCTTGTGCAAAGCGCTGCTACTATTATTAAAAGTTGTTTAAGTCTAATAATATATTAATAAATTACCTTTATTTAGTTTACTTTAAAAGGCTTTATTTTATTATAAATACTAAGAAGTTATTACTATTGCTAATGTTATAGGCTATTAATGATTAGTCTCTGCCAAAGGCAAACTTAAGCCTTAGAGTTGCTTTCTTCTCTGAGACTCTATTAAAAAACTAACGCCCTCTGGTGTCTGCCCTAGTTTGGATCCTTAGAGGGCAGACATTAAGGTTATTAAATTGGCGGTAAAGGCTAATTTTAATGTAGGATTAGGTTTTGGTTTTTGCTTATATACTTATTTGCATATATTTTTATTTTTGCCTAATAGTATAAAAAATAATATCTACACAGATATAGGTTATAATTATACTATAGCCAACTAGAAATAAGTATAACGTTACTACCTAAACGTTGAGATCCGCTAGCAAGCTATTTTTATTAAATTGAGAGGCATTAGGTTTGCAATCTATGAGTTATTTAATTATATTATCTTTAAGCTGTAATTAAAGGGTATCTGCTTAATAATAAAGATATTAGCTATTGCTTTCTTTACCTGCAAAGTATTTATTATTAATAACCTAAGAGCTAATATGCTTATTAGTATTAATGTTATAATATTAGAAAAGTTTGATTTGCTAATTTCTAAGGATTGCGCAGATATTATATTATATGGAGTCTATATTTTTATAACTTTCTAAGCTTGCAGATAACTGTATAATATCTGTGTTTTTACGACATAATGCACTGTGTTGCTCTTTATATTAAAGTAATATCTTTCTATTACTTATTATATTTATATAGACAATAGATAAAACTTATTATTTATACTATACGCTATAAATAAATTTAGCGCCTACTTACTGCTTATAAACGCATATTTTAATAAGATTATTGTTTGTAATTCTATACTTAACTATTTAGTTGTTTCCGCGGATTTTTTTATTAGATAATTAAAATCTATTAACCCTATATATTATATATTCTAGGTTGATGGTAATGCAAAAGCTGCCAATGCTGCTTTTTATGGCTTAAAGGGCCTTTATTAACCCACTTTTACTAATAAGTTTAATAATTATTATAAGCACTTAATTATTAGCGCTAATATCTTTAAAAGACTTACTATATATAAATGTTGCTAAGTTAAAGGTTTTATTGCTGAATTTGCTAATGTTTTTTAAGATATGGGATTTGCTGATATTTCTTAGGATTAATAGATAAAGGTTTGTCTCTGTGATAATTAAGAGGACTTTATCTTTAAGAAGTATTATATATATTTATTAGATAAAGAAAAAGGCAAAGTTATTAATATAATAATGTTAATGTTAATTGCTTAAGGCAAGTGTAACTGTATGCTGTAAGTAGTCTTAATGTTATATTTTATGTTTTGTGTATAGAAGATGCTGCCTTAAGAAAAGCTAAATGACTCTAAGCGTTGAGGTTGTATAGTTATAGATATTTAAGTCTTTAACTGCATAATATTGCTAAATGTATATTTAATAAAATCTTAGGATAATATCTTTGCTAAAGTATTAAAAGCTAAATATATTATAATCTTTAATGTAGTGGCTTTCTTCTACTAATGGAGGATATACTTAGAAAATTGATGGCTCTTTATAGTAACAATTGCAGAAGGTTAATTTATATTTAACTGTGCTATTATAGGCTTTTGCAACTCTCTCTTCTACGTTTAGCGATAGATAAACTGCATTTTTGCAAGCAAGGCTGTTAAAGTGTACTTTAATAATTTAATAGTCTTTTCTTTAACTTTTTTTTTGTATATATTAGATTTATAATAAATGTTTAAAACTTTGCGTAAATTTAATATATTTATTAAAGCCTCTAAGTTATATATTGTATCTTTAAACGCTGTTGTCTTTAGTTGCTTAGTTAATGCATTTGGCATATTAATGATAGCTAAGCGATTAAAAGCGATTTTTAAACTTGACTTTTCTTTAAGCTTTTGAGACCTAGAGCATTTTATTGGCTTTATAGGCTATTTGCGCAGATATGTCTTATGGTTTTTTATTGTTATAAAGCTGCTGGAATAATGTAAAATTAGTTTGCTTAAACTTAACTTTAAATTAATTGGCAAAAATCAGCGGCGGGCATAGTTAAAGCGTATCTTAGTTAAAATAATCTTTAAATTAGAGAGATTAGCGTTTGCTGCCGTTAAAGCTGCGCTAATGAGATATATTAACCTTTATTATTTTAATTGCAATTATTAACTTTTTTTAAACTTTGACGTCTTTGCTAAAGGGATTAGCGTTTAAGTTTACTATGTTGCAGCAAAAGCATTGCTAAAGATTATGCAAAGAGATTGCGTTGCTAAGTATTTTTTGCATATAATAGTTAAGCTTATTGCCTTTTTTAATTAGTTGTTAACCTTTGCAAAAAAAAGGTATTAGTCTACTAAGATAGAGCTTTTAAGATATATATAAATGCTAAAAAAGTGCTGACATTGGGTTAATGTGTTAAATTAATAGGTTATAGTCTTTATAGACTATAAGGCTATTATGGCGCTTATTTATTAGCTAGATATTATTAATTTTATAGCTATGTTAGTTAATAACAAATAAATCATCTGCGCCTTAGAATACCTTAGCTAGTTTGATGTTAATATACTTTATAAGTTTAATAAAATAAATATTATCCTGGATGTTTTTTTATAATTGCTAACATTAAATATGCTAAATCTATCTTTAATTGCGGAGCTAGATTGTCTTTTAAATGATGCTGACGAGCATTAGTTTATGCTTAGGATATATAGTATATTTTTATTAATTTATCTTATTTAAGATAAGTTGAAAATTAGCAATATTTTACTGTAAAGTGTGGAATTGGCAGCGGCCTTTGTAATAATTAACTTAGCACTAGAGTTTCGCTAGCAGCTTTAGCATAGATATAATATTAACCTACATTAGAGAAGAATATTTAACGTTGTAAACTAAAATAGTAGGCTAGGTTGCAACGCTGCTTTGCTGCTTTTTGAGCGTTGTTTTAGGCTTTTATAGAAAATTATCAACGGCAATCTCCCTTAGTTATATATTTTCTAATTATATATTATAGATATTCTCTATTTATTGCATGCTAAAAGTTACTATAGTTATAATAAGATAAGTTATTTATTATTATGATTTTATGTCTATTAATTAACTAAGCATTTTAAAGATTTTGTTTAATAATATCCTAAGTGTTGTTTCTTTGAAATCTAACAATACAAAGCTTATAAAAATCTGCAACCATTAATTAGCCTACTTTGTTTATACTATTAGATTATAATAAACTTTATAATAGCTTTATTGCTGACTAATAATAGCTTTGATACAATGTTAGTTGTTATTGATAAGTTTTTAAAAGAAATTATTTTTATAATTGGCAAAAAGGGCTAGATAGCTGCGACCTAGGCAGAGTATCTCCTTTAAGCACTATAGAAGGGTAATTAGAGACTGCTAAAAGTTGTTCTATTTAACTAAGACCTAAAATTTTTATTTAAATTATGGACTGCTATATGGAAATGCTTAGGCATATAATTATTTTATACAACTATATATTATCCTTAGGCTAATAAATAATTGGAATAAACTATTTAAACTTTGAAATTAGCTATTTAATATTTTATTTATAGGTTAGACAACTTTAGGAGATAGGTTGATATAGTGGATAGAATGTAATTTAAATTTAACAATGCTAAACGGTTGCTAATGAATATGTTACTAAACGAGGTTGTAAAGGGATTTATGCCTAATAATGTTGCTGACATTGTGGCTAATAAGCAACCTTGAGTTGAAAACCTTTTAGAAATGAAAATCTATGCATATAACTTATTGATATTGGCGTTAATGATGATAAAAGCTTATTTTAACTGCTGTTATCTTGGCAAATTTTTTAATGTTGGCAACAAAGTTTTGCTGCGCTTATATAAAGGCTATAATATTTTTTAAAAAGTTGGAAAAAAATTTAGCTTATAGTACGCTGGATTTTTTAGAATTATTGAGCGGGTAGGTTAAGCGGCTTATTGCTTAGATTTCTTCTTTTATTAAAAGCAGCATAATGTTATGTTGGTTGACTACTTAGAGCCATATTTGTTTAATTTCTTTGGCTGTTATATTCTGCTTATTAGTCTTGTTAGAATAATAAACTATAAGCGCTGTATTTTATTAGCTAAAATTACTAAGGATAAAAAGGTTTGTTATATAGTCGAATTTATTGGCTTAGGGCTTGAGTTCTAATAGTGGATAATCTTACGGCAATTAGGAGATAACGTAGATAAGCTTATTGCTAATTTTACTAAATAAGCAAATGTAAAAAGTTGCATAGCAATTGATTATATTTTGCAGTAGGCAAATTAATTTAAAGGCAGTAGAAGGTTTTTTTCTACATTGCAATAATGATGCACTTATACTATAATTTAACTTTTAATAACCTAACTCTAAATACGCTATTTATTATCTACTTTTAAAATAATAATACTAATAAATTATTAAAGCTGTGTAATAAACTTAGCATGCTTATAAAGACTATTGACTAGCTTTTTTTATTTTTCCATTTTAATAACAAAGCAACTTTTGCGCATTGATTATTAATATGCATTTTGTTGCGTGCGCTAATTAATTAAGTTGTTATTAGGTATAAATTGCAAATTTTCTATTTACTTTTACCTATAGCTTACTTTGCATTAGTATAATTTGTAAGTTTTGCGTATTGCCTTTACCTATAATTATCTTTTTATTATTAAAAGTTGCAAGCTTTTGTTTGTAATTTTTTTTAAAACCCTACTAAAATAAGGTATTAACTATAAGTTTCTGTTTGTAATCTTAGTATAATTATTACTAATATACTTTACCTTTAACAAACAAGCACTTTTCCACCTTACTTACTATTAATACTATAACCTAATTACTCTATTTTTTTCCTTTAACTTCCTATGCCAACTACTTTTATATTACTATTGACAACTCTGCTAACTTTTAATATAGGCGGAAAAAAATTGCTTGATAAATTTAAGCTGCAATGGCAAAAGGACTTTGCTATTTAGTGCGTTAAGACAAAGAGAAGCATTGATAAATGCGCCTACAAAGCAACTATTAAAAGAATAAAGGCACTTACGTTGTAAGACAATTACACTAGCAATAATAATCTTATCTGCAAAATCTATTTTATTATTGATACTTTAACCCTATAGAACCCTTAAAAGAATAATAGCATATAGAAATTTGGCAAACTTGCGGAGATAATAGTTGTGCTTTATATTATAATCTTTAAGGACGCTAAGATGCTTAAAACTATTTAAAGCTATTGTAACGCTAACATTAACTAGTAGAACGGCAAGGGCTAATTCTACGATAAATTCGCTAAATAGATTGAATATAAAAGCGTTAAAATCAAGTACCTTGTTAACTATGCCATTTTTATAAAAAATGCTTTTAAACCTTTACGACTTTTAATCTTGACTTAGCTAAACTCTGCTAATAAAGATAACTCTACTAATAATAACAATGACCCTAGTAACGTAGAAAATAATATTATACTTAATAAGCATGTTAAAAAGAAATAAAAACTATAGAAGAGAGCTAAAACTTAATATAAGTTAACTTTAGAGAAGACTTTATATAAGACGCCAACTTGCAAAAGCAAAGCTGTTTTTGGCACTAATTTTAAGGCTGAGTTTATTGCTAAATTTAAGGCTAATAAACTAATTAATAAACCTAAGTTAAATAATTGTAAGATACCTAAGAAAGATAAATCTATCTTTGGCTAGTTAAATACGACCGACCTAAGCGACTTGCTAGACTTAGGTAATAATGCTAACAATGTTAACAAAGCTAATAACTTTGATAAGAGTTAACTTGCTAATGAAAATATTGCTAAATATATTATATTAACCAAGGCTGATAATGCTGCTTAAAAGAAAAAGCTTAAGATTGGTTGTATATTTATTAAGTCTAGGTAGAATACCCAAAGCATATATTTAATAATGCCACCTTAAATGCCTCTTTAGCCGTTTAGCTATTAGCAGTTGTACTATCTACAGCCATACTTTCCAAATTAGATATAGTATCAATCGCCCTTTAAATACCCAACTCTTTAACCTAATATAATATATAATTAGTTTTTATTAACCTGCAACGGCAACTGCAAAAAATACTTTAACGATAAAAAGAAATTATATAATATTACTAAGATTGCGCTTAATAAGGAGATTGCTGCTTATAAAGTTACCTAAGAGGCACTTAACAAGGCTAACAAAGATTGCAATATTGTTTAGCAGCAATACCTTAAAGAGTTTAAGATATAGATAAACTGTTCAGCTAAGCTAAAAGCCTTTAATGCACTTAATGATAAATTAAAGAAAGAGAATAATTGTGTGGTTGTCAAGGGCTAAATTGAGAAAAGAATCGCCAAGCTAGCCTAATTTAATAAGGACGCTTACGCCGCTATTAAGATTATCCATTAATAGCTTGATACTGTAAAAGATTTTGTTGTTAACCCCTAGGCTAATAATGTTAATAATAGCAATAAGAAGAGCGGTGAGAATAGCAGAAAGGCTAGCGGAAAAGTTATTGACGTTGACTAAGCCAGTTGCATTTTGCTTAGCGATGGATTTATTTTACGTTATAGTTGTTATGCGTATGTTTGTTAACAAGGACGTTGCTTATTTTAGGGGCGGCAAATTATCAGGGATTATAAGCAGGCATAACCTATGCAGGAGTTACTAGGGGATATTTAGCGTTAGCCTAAGGTTCCTCGGCATTTAGATACCTAATAACAACAACAACACTGAAACCAATACATTGAGATTCCCCACTCCACCACACAAGTGCAGTTCTTCCCACGGCGCTGGGTGCGCCAATCCAATGCCAGGCAGCTTCCCTGCCGACCTCGGCAGCACTGCACTTTGGCCCTCGATTCGGCCAGGCGGTGAGATAGCTACCATTGATTCTGCCGCTGATACCCGCAGCCTTCGGGTCGGCTTGTTGCAGTCAAACATCACCACCTCACGCCTTCGCACCTCAAAGCCCCCCCCCCCTGGCATCTATCGAGTGCAACGAGCGGCCGCAGAAGCCTTGGAGAACAGGGGCATCAGATGCAATGATGCAGTCATCCACCTGACCATTGTATTCATCTCACCGCGATTCGTCCTCATCCATGTCCCGCAATGCTGGGCCGTTTTCCTCGTCGGCGCGACGGCCACAATGGTCGCATCTGCGCCAGCTGAGCCGGACAAGCTTGGACAGGCTGTCTATCGAGTCGCCGCGGTCCCCAGACACCGTCTCGAGTAATTCGACCCTGCGCGCTGACAGTCGAGATGAAGCCTACCGGCGGAAATGCATCGTGACCGTCAACGAGTCTTTCGCCCGGGACGACATCCTGCTCAACCTCGACTTGTTCAACAGCAACTTCAGACCTGGCATGCTGGTATCCATAGACATACTCAAAGCCGAGGTGTCCAAGCAGCAGTCTACCGCCGTCAAGAGGCTAGGTGTCTTGGATCCGACCAAGCATGGCGCGGCCGAGGCCAATCAGCCGTCCAAGCGGTACATCTTCGTGGTCAAGGACATGCCGAAGGAGCTCAAGGCACGGTTTCCTCACGTCGAGCTCTACGTGGCGAAGCACATAGCCGACGTCTTCGGCATGAAGAGGGGCTCCCAGGTTATTTTGG
Source organism: Dendrostoma leiphaemia (assembly GCA_026120015.1). Lineage (NCBI taxonomy): Eukaryota > Fungi > Ascomycota > Sordariomycetes > Diaporthales > Erythrogloeaceae > Dendrostoma > Dendrostoma leiphaemia. Next base: position 16,514 of record JALRMF010000316.1, on the reverse strand, counting down.
CACCAGTACGGTCACCCCCAAAATTAGCTCTGACTACCTGCTACCAGTACTAACCAGTGAGGCACGCAGGTGAACGAGAACAACCCAGCGGTCGAAGCATCACACGTCGAGCTGACCTTCAAGGACCAGTATCTCTCGCGCGCCGATATGTGGAGGATCGCTGCGGGGGAGCTGGCGGATCGGACGGTGTACAAGGGTCAGATGATGCTGTTCATGGGCACCGTGAAGGCTCAGATCTCGACCGTCTTCGTCGACGGGCGCAAGGTCCACTCGGCCTTCTTCGGAAAGAATACAAAACCCATCTTTCGCAGCGAGTCGGCACGATACGTACTCTTCATCCAGATGGCCAAGGAGATGTGGGATTTTGACTCGGACGACTCGGGAGAGATCATGTTCAACAAGGTTGTCAATGGCTTCTTACCCGCTCTGTTCAAGAAATGGGCAGATCTCAGAGTGAAGCATCTCGTCACTGTGGTGCTGTTCGCAAGGATGGAGTACGACACTGGCATCACCGCCGAACTTGGAAACGCCACGTTCCAGAATGACTACTACACAGGATTCCAAGAGACTGGCAATAGGCGGCCGTACAAAGACTTCTACCGAGTCGTCGTCAGCGAGATGGCGAGCGGTGAATGGACCAAGATCCTCTATCAACTCAAAAGGGAATTTAACTACTTTCGTCGAGACATCAGCATCCATCACTTGAAAGCCATGAATTCGATCCCTAGCCTTTCCGAGGATCCCGGCTGCAAGACCGGTCCCACTAATCGCATCAAGGCCGAGTCGTCACGGGCTCTTTATGGAAATGTCCTGGAGGCCATCAACCTCGCATCGTCCCTATTTGCCCATGACTACATCGACAGAGACCTCATGAGGACTGGGATATCAATCGTCGTCATTTCTCCGGGCCCTGGTGTTTTCGAAGTCGACTACGAGACCCTAAGGCGGACTACTGAAGCTCTTGTTGGTAATGGAATCGGCATCGATCTGATATGTGTCCCAAAGATACCCCTTCACTCTGTACCCTTGTTCCGCTACCGCAATCCTGCCAAGGCAGATGGCCATGCCTCCAAGTCCAAGGCGGGCTTCAGTTTTGACAGCACGCCAAAGCTCACCACACCCTTAGGTACCAGTTACCAGAGCTTGACCGGATCATTGTCGCCACATCGCAGCAGTGATGTCACGCGTCGCCTCGAGGCGTTCGGTATGCGCCAAAACGAAGAGTGGTGCTTTGCTGTTCCACAATGGCTCCACGTCTCGTACTGGACTGGGAACTCTGACAATGCTTTGTCATTCGAGGGCATTGCACTGTCTGTCGCGGATCAATCAAAGCACTCGCAGGACGAATTTGCCATCAGATGCCGGATGTATGACCTTCAGATGAGGAGCGTGCTGGAGACGAACGAGATCGAGTCGTTGCCATTGCACAATGATCCCTTCTTTCCTCAAAGCATTTTGCAAAATACTCTCGCACAGAAGGGGCGACTGCATGACTTGCGAGAAATCGCCACGATACCTACTCACAAGGTGCATGACCCATTGCGTGATTATGTCGCCGGCTTCCAGAAGTCGGGGGCCGACAGGCATGCAAAGATGGGAGAGAAATCATTGTGGAAGCAGCTTCAAGAGTTCGATGACGGGAGGGCACGACTGTCCGTAACACGGCGACGACATCGGACGCCCAAGATTGTCAGAGAACTGGACGATGGGACAAGACAGCCCGTTGACGAAACCAATATATACGGCACTTCCGTGGGAGACCGAAAGCCCTCTTTTAGTAGCTCCGCCGTTTCCACCACCACTACCAGCTTGTCCCGTCGAAAGTACCACGACGGACCCACGCCACATTCACACTCTCGAAAAGGCTCTGACGGCACTGGTGAAAGCTCAAGGGTGTCCCCTCTGAAGACTCCCAAGTTCCTTCGCCAGATTAGCCTCGGGCAAAAAGGCTTTGGTATAGCAGCGCCCCAGGCCGCTGTGGCCCAGGTTCAAGCCGAGCACGTGAATGCTGTGAAAGATACAGCGCCTTCGACGCCGATTGTGCCAGCCTCGAAAGTGAGTGGGCTGAAGGTGAACCGTCCAAATACCCCACAGAGCATATCTAGTGGTAGTTCCACGCCGGCCAAAGACATTCCGCGCAACGTTGCTGTTGGATCGATCAAAGAATTCAAGCCAGAGACGCCCAGCCGACCAATGTTCATTAAGAGTGCACAACCTTCGACGGACAGTGTCCCACAGGCAGTCAACGAGTCACTCGTCTCGACACTTCGTCCCTCAGCATTCTACCGCGCAGAAAATCCCGAGCAGAAACTCTCGAATCTGCTGAGGCGTGCGGATGTCACTGGCGACGACGATGCCCAGAGGAACAAGCTGCTTGCGGGCGCCGTGCCAGAACTGCCTGCCATGCTGTCCCCAAAAACTGCCATGTCACCGTGGTTGACGGTGATCAACCCGTCAAACCCAGACTTGGACAAGGTAGACATGGCGAGATTGTATAGTCGATGGCAACATGTTTTCGTTCGCCCGTCAGCGATGAGGGTCATGAAATGGAAATCATTATGCTCTCCGGCAGCAGTCCCATTGACGACCGAGTACTTTCCCACAAAGGAGCAATTCGATCGCGAGTACGAGCGCCAGCCCTATCAAATCGAGCAAGACGAGGATGATGACCTGGCCGAAGAGCCACGGAGCCGTGAAGAATTCCTGCGTGAGCTCATCAGCTTGCGATTCTCGCAAGGCTTTCAGGTAGTAGTTGGGCCAGCCGTGGCGAAAGCCTTCGGCCAGAAACATGTCAAGGTTGGCGACATCTTCTCCAGAGACCGCGAGATAAAAGATGGCACGAGCATCTTCATGGCGGTTGGAAACACGATACACCAACTTGCCTGCGTCAATGTAACCGAAGTCGAAGTCACAATTTATGTGCGCAAGCCTACGCAGCCCACGAAGCAGTCAGCCAACACCAGCTTGATCTACAAGCCAGCTGTACGGACTCTTCTTGAACGCGACTATGAAACCGCCGAAATTGATGTCATCACACCTCGAGCTGATAGGAATTGGAACTTCATCGATTCTTTCATTGCTGGGCACTACGACGAGATGTCTGACGAGAACATGCGGTTTTGGCGCGCCCGATACGTTCTCATCCCTACGACGTCTTCAAAGAACCTTTCGAATCCTAAGTTCGCAGACAACGAGGAAGAAATTCGTCTAGAAGGGATTAGATACCTCGCGCAGCAGTGGCTCAAAAACCGTTACGTGCCCCCTAGTGAACGACGTTTCCAGCCTCAGGCCCAAAAGAAGGGGAGGGATTTGAATCCGTTGGACATCATATACAAGACCGAAGACCCTTCAGTGGTCATTGCTGCAGAGCTTGAGACACTTCCCCTGCTCGACGGTCTTGAGCCTGGAGCTCGGAAGGGCCAGCTTGTGACGAATCGGGCGCGTTTTAAGAGGTCCAACTTCAGAGTCGCGACGCTGGCAGAGGCAATGCAGCAACCTGTGGAAGACGGCGGCGTTCGACTGCAGAATCGGCGATGGCATCTTCGCTTGCACTACAACTGTTTCATTGGATCTGACATGACAAGTTGGCTGCTAGACAACTTTGAAGACCTCGAGACCCGAGAGGAGGCGGAAGCGTTGGGCAATAGTCTCATGGCGGACAAGACCCGAGACGGAGACGAGCCGGGCTTGTTCGTACATGTCGAAAAACGACACACGTTTCGAGACGGTCAATACTTCTACCAGATCAGCAGCGACTACGCAAAGCCGCATCCTCCAAGCTGGTTCAATAGTGCGAGGCGCAATCTGGTGTCTATCCCGCCTACACCTCGAGCTGAGAATCCTCCTCGTGACTCGCCCCAGCCGCCGTCGCTGTCGCTGTCGAGGCCGGTCTCGATGCACGAAGAGGACTCCTCAAACTCCAGCGCAACCACACCTACCATACCAATTACTCTCGGTGGCAGGCGGCCGAGGGTCTCGTTGAGCAAGATGATGAAGTACGACGTGGATCCGCGTAAAAGGTCATATAGGCCTGAGAGGATCGACTTGCATTACGACCGCCTTCACAACCCAGACAATTGCTATCACATTCGGATCGAGTGGATGAACACGACACCAAAGCTGATCGAGGACGCAGTGGAAGGCTGGGCGAGAGACATGACACGTTTCGGACTGAGGCTCGTGGAGGTTCCTATTGGGGAGGCTCGCACCATTGGTGACATTAATCCCTTCCGAAAGCCATATCTTATCAAGTTGGCTCATCGGCCGCCAGACCAGCAACCAGTAACCTACTACGACCCGAACTCGTTCTCTGCCACTGCACAGCCGAGGAAATACTTCTACCAAAAGGCCCTTCTGAAGAAGTTCGATTTCGTACTTGACACGGAGGCGGCAGCTGACTTTCCGAGCGACTTGGAGGTGAGCTACTCATGGGGCAAGCCTGACTTCAAGTTCACGCAGTACATCCACAGATCTGGCGGCGTCCTCGCGCAGGTCACGGACGAAGGCGACTTCCTCCTGCTCGGGAACAGGCTGTACACCAACCGCACCGCTATGGCCGCTCGCGAGCGGGAGCTGCGCTCCGAACAGCAGGCCGCCATCGACCGAGCGGCGGGCCGCGGGCCACTCGGTGGCGCGTTCACGCCTCACGGCGTCGGGGCGACACCCACCTCCTCGCCCGTGGTCCGGCCAACCGTGTTCGCCAGCCCGGTGGTCAGAGCAGCCAGCACGCCCGCGGCGACGGAGCCCGGTCGCGTTCAGAGCATCGTGCCGGCCTCTGTCGGCGACGAGCCCTGGCTCATCAAGGACCAGCTGGAGAGGTTCTGCGAGGACAAGGCCGCGCTCGAGGCCTTCTACATGGAGACGATGGAACAGGCACAGCTGCTCGGCTCGGGGAGCAGTCGGCTGAAGCCTACGACGATGACGACGCCCGGCATGGGACCCGTGGGCTCTGTTGCGGATAGCAACATCCCCGTCATCGGACTTCCCCCGGCGGTGCTTGCGAGCAGGCAGCAGCAGCAGCACTTGGACAGTGCTGGGGGTGGGGTGGCGCGGACGGTGAGCCCTGCGCCTGCGCCGCCTACGCAGAGGACCACGAGTCCGGGGATTGCGATGACTGCTGTGAGGTTGTTGCGGAGGGGGAGTGTGCAGCATAATAATCAGATGTGATCGGCCACCTCCGATCGGTGCGTGGCCGTGATGTTTTGTCAATACGAGCAGAAGAGAGACGTCATCTCGTCAAGAGATCCGATAGTGCACCTTAAGGGTGATTGCCATGTGAGAGAGTTCTACTTCGACAAGTGATGTTGCCTCCGTCTTTGGTCCGGCTGCATGAACGACCCTCTTACACTTTGGCGGGCAGTTCATGCTGTGGCGGAAAGTCACTGTGGACCGATCTATATTTCGAAGTCTATGAAGATATGGTGATCCTCTTGATGGCGCTAATCAGGAGAGTAGAAACACAAAGTCGCGTCAATGTGGTCTCATCTCAATTTCGAATCGTATTCCCCCCCCCCCCATGCAAAACTTCGTATCAAAGAACAACTCTGAAACGCTGTGGTTGTACTCGGGCAGCACCTAGCAACTCAACGAAATGCCCAGACTGCCAGGTCATCTTGGTGCCTATCAATTTTGGTGAGAATACCTAGGTCCTTCCTAAGTGGTGACTGACGTGGCTTTAGATGAGACTGAGATCCCCTCCGTATCGCAGGTTCCTCGAGCCGTCGAACAGGCATGTAACAAGAGCTACTGGCACCCTCCATCCCGATCTGAGGCGGATCACGGCAGTACATGGCCGTATTACAGCTCGAGTGATGATCTTGCGTCCTCTGGGCCATTCCAGCCTTGTGTGATGCTGCCAAAGAGGGCCATGTCGACACCCTGTAGGGGCCACTCATCCACTTCGGCGGTCAGACCAGGCACGAGAAGGCATGGCTGTTGCGCATCGCTCTCGTCTGCAGACGAGAGCCCTGGAGCCCAAGCTGCAGGCTCAGGTTGCCGGGGTGAACCGCCTGAGCTCGGATATGACGGCACAGCTTGCCAATCTGTGTTGGCTGGCTGTAGAGTGCCAAAGGTGTACCCTGGGGGCTGTGAGATAGGGTCGCAGACGACAACCAGGCCACCATCAGAAACTTGCGAGCTTGACACACCGCTGGGGGCAGCTCCCAGCTGAACACGCTCAGAGGGCATGGGCCGGTGTCTAATCTGAATCAAGCCACAATACGGAATATGGATTCGTAAAAGGCTGCATGTTGCATCCGTGCCGTCGTGAGCCGGAGAGGCCTGTCGATCATGCTCTGAAGATGCACTGACTTCGTAGCAGAGACCATCTGCAGAGTTCTTTTCGATAGCCAGGAGTGGACGAAGGATGCTGCAAATCTTCTGGGCGATCTGATCGTGGTACGTCTGAGCCGCCGTGTCCATGATTTCGAGGGTACATTCGAGCAGTCCTCGGTCCTTCAGTCTTTGGTGTTGGAGGGACTGAAAACCATCCAGGATTTTTTCATTGTCAATCTTGCGCTGCCGGCGAGCCTCGATATGCGCGAGGCATAGCGTCGTGCTCGCAATGAAGGCAATGAAATCGATGCCGCGACAATACGCAGTACCGGTAGCCGAACCGGAGCCACGAAAGGACACGAACTGGGAAATGATATCACGACTGGCGTTGGCAGCAGTCATCTTGCTATAGTCAACTCTTGGATCAACAGAAGAAGGTATCAGCATATATGGCAAATGCAGTTGCACCAAGAGGTGCCGGTGCGTAAACTGGTTCGTGAGGTGGAGAGACCGGTCAAATGCCTCTTCGTCGTTACTGGCGAGACCGGAAAGAGAGTCCGTGGCCGTCAACCACCACTTTGGCGGCATCAGCATCGCAGCCTCATGGAGAATCTTGTCGATCTTGCGAGTTGCTTGCAAGTCAGTCCGCTGGGTGCCGTTGCGCTGCAGGATGAGCCCACCCGCCACCGCCATGACGCGTTCCATACGCTCAATGTTTGTGCAAGACGCAAGGGCTTCGGGGGTCGCGAACGCGTCCTCCGCTGAACCTTGCGGAAGGCCCAACATCATCGAGAGGTACCTGTCGGAAAAGACCAGTCGACACCACATGTAGGCTGGGTCGATGCGGCCTCGGGTTGCTGCTTCAAGCACGATTTTCGGTGAGCTGGTACCGTTGTGAAGGCCCATCATCTGCCCCAGAGCCATGGCTCTGCGGTTCGTCATCCAGGCGCGCCGGAGATTTCCAGCATTATTCAAATACATACTTTCCATCATGACACACTCGATCCCCTCGAGGGAGCTGACGAGTTCGTCATTGCTCGTGACGAGTCTAGAAGCGGTGTTGATCACACGAGACATAATTTTGCGATAGTCAGAGCTCAAGCCGACTGGTTTCCCAACAGAGTCCGGCTGAACGCCTTGGAGGAAGGTTCCTAGCATCAGGAGTCGTCTGGCAACGAGGACCGGGTGAGAACCATGTGGAGGTAGCTGTAACATGCGTCTCGGCGATGCTATCTGTGTCGAGAAGAATTTGGCATATGGCATGCAAACCATGCCGTGAAATAAAACCGGCAGACTGACCGGGACCTTCAACATGATATCGAGATCACTCTCGTCAGGCCAGACACCAAGGAGAGCGTGAGACACCTCGTCGAGGCTGTCATGTTCCTGGCCCCCTAAATCGGATCGACTTGTCTTCGGGTGAAGAGCATGTTGATACAACTGTGAATCTTGCTATGGTTCATGTCAAACAGATGCTTGCGGAGACCAGAATCGAAGGAAAGACTCGTACATCTAGGTCTGTAATATCGTCTAGATCTGATTGACTTGGATTTGACGGGCCTGGCGCACCAGAAATTCTTGCGTTGCCCAGCTTATCTATCCCACTGAACTTGATATTCCGTCTGAGGCCCGGTGACGCCTCCTCGTGGAATTCTTGTCCAATGCATCTGGTCCGGCGACTTCGACATCCATCACAGATGGTGTCCGTGGATGCCGCAAAGGTGCAACGAATCTTCCGCCGCTTGCACTCCCAGCAGCTCTGGGTGCCCTTGCGGACCTTTCGTCTCTTGGGCGCCGGCGCCGTTTCGTCCGCCGTGGTGGAATCCATTACACCATCCTACTTCTGGCATTGCTCTGAATCGATCAAACAAAGCTGGCCGACTGGTGCAGGAGGCAACAAGAACAGACCGCGGATGCTATGTCACGAGGTCGTGGTGGAAGTGCACTCAATGAGCTTCCGCCGCGGCGGAACGAGAGGGGAGACGGGTCAGACGCCGGCTGAGCTTCGGAAATATCACCCCAGCCGTGCTACTTAAGGTGAACTCCGCCGCGGACGTACTCCTGGGCGAACATCTACTACTCAAAGCTCGACCGGATTCCTCCAAAGCTATGAAAATGTATACCGCTGGATGTTCAAAAAGACCGAGTCACCACAACTATAAAGGGACGGCATGTTTCCGCATCTTGTGTCATTCCTTCAGTATCCACACCGCGTAGTTGCTGCTCAGCATCTCCCAACCGTTCGAACGCTTCTCTCAAGCAATACTTCTTGCCACAAGGTTCACAATGGTCAAAACCGCCGTGGCTGGTGGTTCCGGCCGTAAGTTGAATGCACGACACCATTATACACACAATTGTCAAAGTTCGCAGCTGACCCGAATCCAGAGATTGCGCAAGAGGTCGTTGATGCTCTTCTGGCGACAAAGAAACACGATGTAATGATTCTGAGCCGCAAGGTAAACCATACTTTTCAAGAGGCTGAATACTTCATCTTGACTGACAGCGCTGAATGCTCGCGTAGGAAGCCCCGAAGACTGTTTTGAATCTTGAGTGGAGGCTTGTCGACTACGACGACAAGCAAGACTTGGCTGAAGCCTTACAAGGAGTCCACACGATTCTGTCCTTCGTCCAGTTGCTCTCCGATCCGGACCAGGCGTCACAGAAGAATCTTGTTGATGCCGCCATCAGCGCCGGGGTTAAGCGTTTTGCCCCAAGCGAATATGGAAGGTAATGTTCATTGCAGGTAGCGCATTGTGACAGACATTATTAACCCAAGGTTCTAGTAAGGGGACAATTGATATGGCCTGGTGGCATGGAAAAGAGGAGATCAGAGAGTATCTCAAAGACGTCAATGCAAATGGAACAGTTAGTTGCACCATGTTGATGTTTACGCTGTGTCGATGTATCTGATCCTTCAGGTACTCGAATATACCCTCTTCCAGCCAGGACTTCTCTTGGACTACCTAGCCTATCCATACAAGACTTCCAAGCACGTCGAGCCCCTACAATCCGTCTTCGACTTCCAAAACAGACGTGCGATGGTCGTGGATGGCCACGAAGACGCCATCATGACTTTGACTACCGTTTCCGACCTCGCCGCAGTTGTGGCTCGAGCAGTCGACTACGAAGAAAGGTGGCCTGTGACCGGTGGTATCCGAGGCAACAGGCTCACCTTCACGGAAATTCTTGAGATCGGCAGGAGAGTGAGAGGTGCGAAAATCACTCCCGCCCTGCCAGTGCAATGTGGGGCTACCTAGGCATGCTCATGATATCCACAGGAAAGTCTTTCACAGTTGAGAAGGTCAGAATCGAAGACCTGGAGAATGGACGTCTGAACACTTCATGGGGTTTGGCTGCTGTTCACCACGCTGTGTCGGAGGATCAGGCCTCGGCTATGCTCAAGACGGTGTCCATCGGTGTCCTTCTCAGCAGCTCCAAGGGCGCGTGGGATTCTTCCGACGAGTTCAATCAGATACTTCCGGGCTTCAGGTTTACCCAAGCTGAGGAGTTCCTTGCCAAGATCTGGGAGGGAAGACCGTAATGGCTTGCACAAACAACTACTTTTATAGCCAAGTTATAAAATGAGAACGGATATTCCCAGGGCTGATTTTAAATGTCCCAGGGCAACTGGGCCTCCTGCAATAGCCGCGACTAATGAAAAGCTACCTAGGTACGCATTTGCATTTACTTTACCCCTGCCCTCCCCCCATGCCCTTAAATTGCTGCAAATGCTATAACTAAAGCTTGACTATTTATTAATTCTCGCCTTGAAATTTCGAATAGGTAATCAACCAGCCAGTCAACCAGTTAGTCAATTTCGGCTATGGCAGTTGTGGTAGCCGTTGTAACCTTGCAGCTATAGTGCTATTGATGATTCGACCAACTTGCCTTGGGACACCCAAAGTCAGCCCTGGGAATATCCATTCTCTCTAGAATGAACACTTAAAAATATATGCATTGAGGAGAGAATGTCCTGTTTGAATTGTTATCTGCATTTCAATGGTTGTATTCTAAAGCTATTCAAGTTTTATAGCAATGAAGACAAGGGAATAATCCGATAAGCACAGGGTTTGAAAAGCTATTGTTGTATGTAGGGAATCGTTGTGTGGCTGCTTCAAAGAATCTATATAAGCCTGATCTTATTTCGGTTCCATTCCAATGGCGCGTCAGTTACCTGCTTTTTGCTTGCGATGCCCAATCTCCGGAAACATTTCGAACCTTCTTTCTTTGAGATTCTTGATTCATACCTCAAAATCAGAGCCCACAACACCAGCTCTTCACCACCCAGCAGAGTTGCAACATGCAGGAGCTTAACACGGCCCGGAGTCTTCACTAATTCTTTGGTCTGCTCGCCGAGTTCCATCGTGTCAAAAGTTGCATGCCAGCCTTTGTCCCGAGCGCATTCGTCGGTGAAAACCCACACCTTCCCGGACCTGTTCTCATAATCTGTCGTGGGACCCCCAACGACGCGCCGTAGAGGGCCTTCCACATCAATGAACCAAGTTGAAACCCCAAGAAAATCATCCTTCACTCTCGAACTCGACCCGTCGAGGGTTGTACGAAGCCAAGATCTGCGAATTCTCGTTTCAGACCGCAATCCTAGCCCGTTTCCTTCCGTTACAAAGTCGATGCCACCCTCTATGGATACCCAGCTCCAGGACGGTGCTCGCTCAAGGTGCCTGTGGCCCTCGGTGAAGTCAGGTTGTTCCTTGCGGTATATGGCGTCGGGTTGAGTGCCGCCAAATCCGTGCCATAAGAGCTGATCTGGGAGGTCCTCCAGCCACAACCCGGGCCAGGTACGTATTCTGAGTGATCTGCTGGTATCTTTCTGCCAGACCGGCGAGAGCAGGCAGCCTGTCGTTGGGATTCGTAAGAGCATTTCGAGAGTATCGCGCGACCAAGTTTTCCCACTTGCATGACTCGAGCCGGTGTAATTCAGATGGCTGGGAGAACGACCGGCACAGCTCATTCCCATAGCCAGCGAGGCAGTCCCAAGAGGCGACTTTGCCTATATGGAGGATTCTTGGAGAGAGCAGCCACTCCTGAAAACACCAAGACTAGACCTACGTAACCAAGTCGATTTGCCATAGAAATCTACTTTCCAAGCGTCGGGATGCGATAGGAAAGGATCGTCCACGGTGTTTCTATTACAAGACTGCAAGTTGGGGCGAACCCCGAAGGGCCATCTGTGTATTGGATCTATATGCCTAGGTATGGCAGTCTTCCGTGCTACAGTTTCTCACTTTGGTTTGGGGTTTGAGGTTACGACGACTGACTTCTTTGCTGCTCCTCTCCTCGCGCCAGTATGCAGTCGAGGCTGGCAGGAAAGTCACGAGCCCTCTTCCCAAGGACGACTCGTCCCTATACTCGATCGTCTCACATGACCTTACCCAGGCGAGAAATTTAGGCCGTGCTGGTGCTTTGAACAAACTCTCTTCGGCGCCGTCAGATGTCTGGTGCCTCGCGAAGTTGTTGAATGTCCTTCCATTTCTGTTCCCCATTCCATTCCTCGCCCGCGCGTTTCCATTCGCCGGGGCCTTTCGGCTTGGGCCTATCCCGCCAGTATGTACTCCAGATGAGCCCGCAGATCCTGCACTCCGCTTCCCTCAGTATCTCGTCATCCAGTATATAAATCGGCGTGTGGAAGTACATGTAAGGCCCCTCTCCTCCGGGACCGTACAGATGGGTTCGAGGATCGTTCAGGTCTCCAATCCCTTGACAGACATAACAGACAGGCGCGCCCTTCCGCTCGTCGAGCCAGCTGTCGCCATCAGAGTAGAAGCTGGACGACCCGTCGGTATCAGAAGAGTCCTCTGGGCTGCCTTCCCGTCTGGACGACCCGACGGGCCGCCAGACCGGACAACGCGGATCATTTAACAAGCCTCTGTAGTGGGCCGCATCATCGTCAAACCTGTCTCTCGGATGAGTCACCACGGCCTCGTTGTCTGAACAGTTCGCCTCGTCAGACATCGTCGGGTTTATTTTATTTTTTGTTGAATAGGCTTCCTTGTATACGTACGTATCAAGTATAAACAAATAACATAATAGAGTGGAGACAAAATTATATTCAGCTCTACCTCGTACGAAGGAAAGGAGACGAAGTCTCCTGCCTTGTACGAGGGATTTATATACGCGTTTCAGGCATACGTAACACGCATGCCTAGTCCTAGTCTGCCAGACCACCCTAGTGGTCGGCACCGGCATTTCTACCAGCCCTTGTACAAAGCCGCAATACTATTTATTCCAACACTGGCATCTTTTCTTTTGCGGCTTGTATAGTTGTATATATAAAAACTATAGAGAAAGGACTATGGTTCTTACAAAGGAAATGCACCGTAGACCTTGTATTATTCTAATAGTTAAATGCTAGAAAAAATAATCGTACCTATAAAGATTGTTAAAAACCTCGCTTTCCAATAACCACCCATATATGACATATTACATATAATCAAGTCTTTTGCCTTCCAAGTAACTCTCTGTATGAAAGGAATCACATATGGCCCTTATTGCCTCTTAAGTCACAAACTTCCTCCTAGTGAATCATAGGCACCTGCTTATTAGCGTTTAAAGTAATTTATACTTTTAGCTACGTATAAGGTATAAAAGACCTTATTCCTCAACTTAGCCTTTAGTCCTCTCTCTCTCTCTTCTTCCTTTACCAATAACTAACTTTTAACTATATATGGTCTTTTATCCTTTTCCCTTCTATATATATTACTATTAACTTTTTAACTTGTGTAAATATCTCGTACACAAGCAAACAAATAAAAATTTAATTACTATAGCAGCTCCCGCCCTTGTCGCAAACATTTTAGCCCAGCTAATCTTTTATATAACCTTCCTGGGTATAAATGCCGGCCGTCAAGCCTTTATTATATATCTAGACTCTGATGCCTAGTTTTATGCTAATGCTCTTAGCCTTTATAAAAATATATATAGCATATTATTATTTTTTTTTATTATATATTTATAAACTGATAAAATATAGAACTAAGAGTTAGCCTTAGCTAACTTGCCTATAGCCAATATATAAGTTAAGGTAAACATTGACTAAAAATATATATCCCTAGCTTTTGCTAAAATTGTATAATAAGACTTATACTTTACTATACTATAAGTTTATCCTTTATTTTTATCTTTATATAAAAAATTAATATTATTTAGCATTATTGCTAGCGTTGGCCACTATATAAATGTTAATTATAATTATATATGCAGAAACCCAAACTCTTTTGCCAACCCCTTTAATAATTATATATGCATAGCAGGGTACTAGCATAGCGTTTACGCTAACTATATCTAGCGCTTATATGCTATTTAATGCTAGGTAATAGGTTGTATAGTGGAAACATTGGGGGTGTTTGGTGATTGTTAATGAAAAGGGATTTTTTAATAGCTTGTGTAGAATAATATAAGTAAAAAAATAAGAACTTTTACTTTACACAAAACATATTCTGTCTAACTATAATTATTATTCCTCTTTATCCTATTAATCAATATATTTTTTAATTTATATAATAAGTTAATTTATTAAGACTAAAATGTCAAAAGCAACATTAAGTTTATCCTTTATATACATATCCGCTAGATTATCGCTGCTATTAATCTATTGAACCTCCAAAATCTCTCTCCTTTCGTACAACTCTTAAAAAGTCATAATGTCAATCATTAGTCGTTTTTCTTATATCGTTTTAAGCTTAACTAGGCAGTTATATACAAAGTAAAAGTCCATACAAATTACTAATAGGATCTAGGGAAGATTTAGCTAATTAGTAATCTTTCTTAGGGTTGTATATAAGGCAATTCCAATATCAAATCCATTTACTATTCCATATAGCTTACTAGCCAATACGCTCCTAGTGACCCTTTTACATTTAGAGGAATTCCAATATACAATATTCCCTTAAAGAGTTAAGTTGTACTCTATATAATCTACCTCTTTACTAAGCATAATAATAAATCCTAGCTAAAAAGAGAGGTCTTAGTTATTAGCAAATAACCCATTAGTAAAAATAAATAACTTTGCATAAAATATATTGAGAGAAATATATCTTAGATCTCTTTATACATTATCCATTTGCCACTAGATCCTTTTATTTAGAAATGTAATATTTTTTTTTTTAAGTGTGTAAACCTAAGCTGTAATAGATAAGTTATATAAAGCTTTTAGCTGTGAAATTAATGAAATATATGCTGCTTATGCGCGCTAAGAAATATATTGCTGGGCTATATCTTTTGCATAATAGTTGATAAGCTAAAGGTTATTAGCCTAGCCTTTTTACACAAAGATAATATCCTTGCTATTTAATTTAATTTAGCCGCTATTAAACTTTAATAGATTATTATGCGATAAATTTGCTTTAGGCTTTATGTAGTAGCCCTTTTTCTTTATCTTATCTTTTTTATAATGCAAAAAGCTCTTTGTACTAAAGCTAAACATATTATTAGTTTATAAAGCAGTGATTCTAAATTTATGCAAACTATCCTTAGATATTAATAAATATAAATTGTATATTAAGATATTTATATTTAAGTTTTTTATATAGTATGCATAATATGTTTTATATTAGTATAAATTAGACTTTGCTAATTTATATAAAGGCTTTTAAATCCAGAGAATAGTGCCTTTAAGATATTTATTTTAGAGTTTCTTAGGAAAAAATACTAGAATAACTTGTGCAAAATCATTATAGCTTTATATATACGCCTAAGTAATATCCTATATCTCTTCATATATACCAAAGTTTTTTATTAATATAGGGCTTAATACAAGGATAAGTTGCTGGCTTATCCACTGAATTATTAGTGCTTAAGTTAAGACCCTATTTTTTTTATTATCTCTATACCCTTAGATAACCAGCCTGCTCTTCTTATACAAGCGTATTGTCTTACTTTTAATCTCTTGTACCAGTTAAGTCTTGAAAATCTATTTATTTTAGTAAACGTAGGGGTTATACTGGATTATCTTAAAGATACTTTGTATAATTAGGTCGTTAACCTCTATGGTATTAGATTCCTTAAACAAAGCATCTGGAGTTGTAATAACACTATTCTTCCTAAGCTTAATAGCTAATGCATAATTATCTTTCTTTTTTTATATAAGATAGATTTTTGTATAAATAGCTTTAGATAGTTGTTTTTTTTAATATATCCTTTAAGTAAGGTAAATTGTTATATAAGTCTTCTTTTATAGTTGCCCTTTATAACAAATTATTAAAGGTTTTTATATAGCAGAAGCAACCTTATTATTACTATTGCCAATATTGTCTTCTAAGGGCAAATAGTATAGTTTTATATGTATATATTTGAACTTTGCTAGTTTATTAGTTATATTGAAGACTATATCTTATCTTTTGTACGCTTAAATCTTATATAGGCTTTGCTACCTTTGCCTCTCTTTTTATACTAATACTTTGCTGCAAAGCGGTAGATTTTAGATTATGTATGGCTAAGATTTATTTTTAGTGTTAATTGCACAATTGATCTCTACCTAGGCATAGATTTTCTATAGTTTATTTATAGCTTTAAAAACTGCTTTTGCATGAGTAATTTAGTTAAATAATAGTGGCAAATTATAATTGATTTATGGGTAAGCGTTGAAAACAAGTAGCATTGATATAAGGCCACTTAGTCTAGCTATATTATTTAAGGCTTTAAAAGCTATTTGGAGGATTATATGCTTGTTAGTATTATAATTAATTTTTTTTTTAAAGATATTGTACGCTTTCCTCAATGGTATATAGGCTTTTTCCACTTTGCTAATTACTTAATATGCCTTAATTGGTATTTTTTTGCATGTATATTTTATAATTTATGCATATCTTTTAAACTTTTAAGATGCAAAATTTGTTTTAGCATTGTATATAATAATATTTAAAGGTTTAAAATATATAAAGATTCAACATTTATATAAAGCATTCTATATGTTTTGTATATTTTCTTTATCTAAAAACTCTCTAGTTTAGTATAAAGTCAAGGCATTAATAATATGAAGAATATTGCTATTAGTAAAATATATAATATTTATAAAAATTTTATAATTAAAATTATAGCTATCTCTTAGAGAGAATTTAAATCTTTGTAGTAATTATTTGTGTGTTTGGTAATAATGGCAAAACTTTTAAATTTATTCCAAAGTTAAATAGTTTATATTATACGTTTCAACATTTTTTAGCAATTAATATAATCTATTTATATAAGTATAATCAAATTGCTAATATAATTGTCAAAGTTTATACTCT
>JALRMF010000315.1:0-59945 GCA_026120015.1 Dendrostoma leiphaemia | reverse complement strand
TGTGCCGATGGTTTTTCTAATAAAGACTTCTTTATAATATATATTTAAATTACTTCTTTAATTATAATTTTTACTATAATGCTTTAGTTTTTATATAAATCTTAACCTAGTTTTACTTTACTAAAATAAGCAATAATTAAAAGGCTTAATTAGTAAAGCTAAAGAAATGCTAGCTGTAAGTTAGGGTTAAGCTACTTTCTCCTTAGGCTACTTTCTTTAATATAATAGCTATTAAAAAGATAGTTGCCGTTAAAGCCCTAACCAAAGACACCTAAGTGTTTCGCTACTAAAACTAAACTAAACAAATCCAAATTCCTATATATGCTTTTAACTAGCTGCTAAAAAAATACCCTAGTATGCTAGCCGCCCTTAACGGCAATATATTTACTTTAAATCTCTTACGCTTTTACCTTAAGAGTATATACAACTAGGAAGAGCAGTAAGTTTGCATAGCATGCGATTTTTACTTTAACTATGTCTTTTATTAGCTATATACTAATAAAGAGCCAGCTTATAAGCGATTAGCTTAGGCCTAGAAAAAAAGCATATCTTAGTAAAACTATTATATTTTTATTCTCTACTTTGTTTATATATACTAACCCTTTATAAATAAAATCTCAAAACCTAAAAACTATACCCTACCCTAGGTTGCCTTTACCAGCTTTATTAATATAAAAAAGTTCCCTTTAGTTAATAACCTTTTTATTAGTCTTAATAATATTATAAAAAACTCTTCTACTATATTTAAGATATAGCTAAGGTTTACTGTCTCTAAAGCAGCTATAATTTTAAAAATAAAGTAGTATAATAACTATATATACGCTATATTGCCTAAGGTTAAAGCATATATAAAGCAAAAGTATAAAAACTTTAAGATATAATAAACTTTTTTTTACAAGCATAGTATAAAGGCATTGGTTATTGGTTACTTTTATAGTTTTTATTAAAAAGATAATGTTTTTATAGCTAGCATCTCTAACAATCTTCTAAAGTTTATTTTATTTATTAAAATCCTAAAGGTAAATTAGGCAGGTTTTAAGCTAAAGCAGTCTTTAGCATTATAAAACTTATTTACTATACCCTTAAAAGTTAACTATGCTAGCTATAAAAACAAAGCTAGAGTATTTAATCCTATAACAATAATCTTTACAAAAGATAATGCGCTATTAATACTATTTAAAAATATATATATAATTTTATTAAATAATTTTATTATTAAACTTTCCCTTTAATATACTAACTTAGAAAATTAGAAAAACAACATCTTAGCGCTATTACTGCATTTAATAACAATAATACTGCCAAGCAGTTATAAAATAACTTACTTAACAAAGCTAAAAAGTTTAGAGTATTTAAGCATACCCTTAGCAATAATTAGCCAATAATATTTAAAAATATTATTAAGCTTAAAAACGATAGTTAGCTTAAAAAATCTGCTAACTTAAACAATATTAAGACTGATAATAATACGCTTACCCCGCTTAAGAAGATATAAAAAAGTAACTTCTGCAGAAAGAAAAAAAATGCTTAATAAGCTTAGCTATATTTAGCGCAAGACTAGCAAGTTTATTATTATTAATATATAATATACCTGTTGCAATAACTCTTACTTTCTATCTTTATATAATAGTCTATAGCGGGCTAACTTTTGCATATGTAATTAGCAATTAATTTTCTACTAGTTATATATAATAAGTTTAATAAAATTAAATTAGCTAATTAGCACTTATATATTATTATTTTTAGCATATTAGGTTAGGGTTAATAAGCATTAATAATTAAATTGCTATTAGTTTAAAAGCTTTCTAATAACTTATATACGCAGGCTAAGCATATTAGAATGCTTTTCTAAGGCACTTTTAATAAGTTTTTAATAGTATTTATACTTATTAAACTATTAGGCATCTAATCTTATTTGCACCAACTTTTTAATAATTAATCTATAGGTTTATATAGCACTTATAAAAACTTACTAGATGCTTATCTTTTAAGATATTGCAATAAAAGCTTTTTAAAGCTGTATAGCAGAATATCCCTAGAAATCTGCGCTGTTTGCTATAGCTAAGCTAATATTAGTCTCTGCGCATAGTATAAAAGCTATAGCTATTGCTTTAAGGTATGCTAAACGAGCGACTGGCCGTTTTATAAAATGCTATGCTAAGCTATTACTAAGCAGCTAGCGTGCCTTACTAAAAACTAAGTTTGCAATATTTTTTTTTTAGCTTAGAATAGCTGCCTTAAGCTAATCTAAGTGCTCTATAATCGAGTCTAAAACCTATAGAGTGCCAATACTATATTAGGCATCTTAGATTCGTTAGTGCTATAAAAGCTTAAGCTAGATTAAACGGCTATAAAAACTATATACCTTAGCATTCTAGCAGAGAATAATAGCAGCCTTAAGAGCAATATTAAGCACTTTTACTAAAACCTTCAGCTGCGCAGAGCTAGGCTATAGATACTACGATTCTACTTCTGCAATGCATTTCTCTATAATAGTTTTATACCTACCTTTAGAATAGGCGCCGCCGTTAAGCCTTATAGCACAAAGAATCACAATTAAAGGGGTTTAATAGTAATTATTGCTATTGCATTAACGCCTAGTAATTACTTTTATCAAAACTTTGTTATTAAGGGCCTAATAAGCAAAAGAGAGTCTAAGTTTGCTAATATTACGTTGGGGGATTTTTAAAGTATTATTAACTATTCTTTTAGGTATTAGAAGAGATTTGATAACCTTAAGAGAAGCCGCCAAAAGATGGCTGCTTAAATGCGGGCAATAGGGTATAAGGTTACAATGCTAGATAATATTAACACTTAATATAAGGCTAAATATTAATTTATAATAATCTAATTCCTAACACTAGCGCAGCTACTAAGGTATATTAAACAAAAGGCAGAAAACAATAAAGTTTAAGGTTAAACTGCGCTATAAGTTGTAACGATTCTGGTCTAGGCTTAGAGCAAGGTTTTAACTTTTTTTATATATAAGCACTATTTTATATAGTAGTAAAGCCATCTAAAACTCAGTCTGCTGCAGAGCAAGATTTTTATAAGATTAAAAACATAGTCTAACCTAGAACCTTAAGCTACCTTTTATTATAACCTATATAATATATAGGTTACAAAACAAGCTAACAAGCTATACAGAACAAAACAGCGGAACCTAACGTTTTCGCTGTAGGAAAAACATCTCTTATATTAAACAATGCTTATATTAGCAGAAATCTAAAGTTAGAGTTAATATATTAAATATATTAAATATATTACTATCCAAGCTATCTATACTAAAGATGGTTAAGATTAGCATATTAGATATATTAAATATATTGCTATCTAAGTTATTTATACTAAAAACAATATAAAGGCTATAAGATATAAGAATATAGTTATTAGCATACAAATAATATTTTCTTTATAGCTCTTTAGTTGTTAATCTAAGTACTTACCCCTAAGTAGCTTTATTGCTAATAATCATTCGCTAGATATAAAATAATAATAATATCTTTATACTATAATTAGTGTACTCTTTTAACCGTTTTTACTAATATAAACCCTTTAGCACTCTAGAAACCCACAAAACCTAGCAGTAATTATTATACATAAGCTTATTTAAAACAAAACTTTTAAAAGCTATAACCTGTTAGATGTTAAAACTATAACCCTATTTAAGGCAAAGTATAATAATCACTGCTAGATTTTATAGGTTTCTAAAGTGCTAAAGGGTTTATATTAGCAGAAACGATTAGAAGAATATACTAATTATAGTATAAAAATATAAATATTTTATAGCTAGTAAATAATCACTAGCAATAAAGCTATTTAGAGGTAAATACTTAAATTAACAACTAAAGAGCTATTTATTAAATTTATCTAATAGTAGAAAATGTGTTTAAAGATATATCCAGCTCTTTAGTCTTAGATAGTTAGATTATAGTTATAATCTAATAATTCATCGTACAAAACCCTAACCCTTATTTGTCTTGTTACTAACGTAAGCGATGCGCAAAAATCGCTATATAAGCAAAGTATAGAGGTTGCAGCGGCGAAAGTTCTTTTTCCTGCAACTTTTTCTATATACTAATCTATTTTAACCTAGCTTTTTAATCTTAGTAATTTGCCTATATAGTTAAGCAGCATAGGCAGTCTTTTACCTATATTGCCTATATGCTAATTTTATATAGGCATGATTTAATTTTAATTATATTATAGGGTTATATGCCTTATGTTATTTATATTTATTTGTGCGTTTTATATAAGAGATATCTTAAGCAAGGTATTAGACTTTGTTATTTATTCCCTAGCGTACTAGCCTATTCTATAACTTGCATATTAAATGAGTTATAATAACATATAGGCCACCTTTCTTAACAAAAGGCCCATCTTGAGACGGCCCGCCGGCAATCCCTAGTTAGCTTTTATTTATATATTATGCTTGCTAAGCGTTTTTAACGCAAAATAATATTGTAAATAACTTTACAACCTTTTTAACAACTATATTTAGCAATATATATATTACTATCTTTGTTACACTTTAAAAATTAATTTTTTCTGCAATAATAATAATTTTCTTAAATCTTATAATCTTTCTTTATTATATAGTTAAAATGCATTTGTTAAAACTTAAGAAATTATATTTTATTACCTTAGCAACTACTTTGCTATTTACTTATTTATATAAAAACCCCTTTAAAAGCAAATAAAATATATAAGCTAAGTTTCCCTAGCGTTGCTTTCTTTTGCATAGTTTTATTTTATATTTTTTAGTAATAATTTACTAATATATTAAACCCCTTTTTAATTAACTAACAATAAATTTTTTTACCTTTTTATACAATTGTTAACAATAGCAAATAATAAAGAGTTTGCTTAAAGATTAGTCTTTATTCTTAGCAACTTTATATATAAAAACTTTATAAAAAAAGCTAAGTTAATAAAACTAATTAGTTTATTATTAACCTAATCCTTTAGTTTGCCCCCTTTATAATAAATTTAACTAACGCATATTTAACAACTTTAATTATAAAAGCAATATATAATTATATTATTAAAAAGCTTTATAATAATAACCTTTTTTATGCTTTTTAAAAGAAATTTAATAGGTAAATTAAAGAGATATTTAACATAGTTAATATAAGTTTCTATTGCAAGTTAAAGAGACTTTTTTACAAATAAAGAGTTTATATTAGAAAGAAGAAGAGTAAGATAAAATAATAGTTTGCAGCCCTTTTTGCAATAAAAGACCTATTTTCTTAAGATAAAAAAAAGCTTAAAGCAACTATCTTTAAGCCTAGCACCTACTTGCTATTGCAATTATTTAAGGCAATAAAAGCTCCTTTAACAAAGTTTATTAAAAAGACAATGGGATTATAATAATAACCTTCTCTTTTACAAAACTAATTTTCTTCTCCTCCCCCTTAATTAAATTAACCTACTCCTTAAACTTACAACCACCTTTTTTAACCAAAATAGCCTCTTTATTCTAATTAAGCAACTATATTGCCATTTATATAAGAGAAAAAAAACATTAAGAGATATAATAAATCAATATATCAACGCAGATCTTTTAACCCGCTTAAGGAACTTATTTATATATATATATAATAAGATTAATTATACTTAGCAATAAATGCACCTTTACCTTAGACCCCTTTCTTAAAGTATAACTTATATAAAACTCTCTCCTCTTATTTTATCAAAAACAATCTAATTAACTTTAATTTATTTTTTCTTTTTATAAAGATATAAAACTGTAAAAAAGCATATATAAGTAAACTATATAATTTATTAAATAATAAAGTATAGATTTTTTTTAATATCTGCTAGCACGCAAACATTGCCGCTAAGTAATTCCACGCTATATTTTCTTATATCCTTATAAGTTAAGCTAAAACTTATTATATTTATTATATTAAATAATAAAATAGCTTTGTAATAATATATTAAAAGATTAAAAAGCACTTTAATATAAAGGTAAATTATTATTATTACTATACTAACTAGATTTCTATAACATTTATTAAAATAAGGCTACAGCTATCTAAGAAAAGCTTTTATAAAGTGCTTTAAGCCTTATTTAATAAACTACAGCTGTGCTAATGCGCTTTTAGCCTTAATTTTAAGGGTAAGAAAGCCCTAAGGACTATAATAATCTAGGCATGCTGCAGAGTATATAAACTTAAGCATGCTTTTTTTAAGCCAGCAAAAAAGTATAAAAAATTATTTTTAAACTTGCGTTTATTAGTTAAAACCTACTTTAATCGTCTTTCTTTCTACTAAATAATTACTAATAAGCTAAACAAAAAGCTTTACAACTAATATTATTTAAATTGCCGTTATAATAATAACTATAGCCAAGGCTTTTTTTATAGTAGAGAAAGCTTTTATCTATATAATAGCTACTATAGCGGCGGCTATAGCAATAGCCGCAACTTTAGCAACTATAACTATGGCAACCATAGTTAAGGTAACTATTATAGCAATTAAAAAAAAAAGTATTATATTTATAATAAAAAAAGTTGCTAGTTAACTAAATACTTAAATAATAAACGCCGCTAGGCAAAAGATTAATATATTGCCTAATATAAGTTTATAAGCATATTAGCAGATAAGTTTATAGCTTTTTTAACAAACTATAAAAAATATAACCTTAACTAATAGTAGCTATAAGGTAATAACAATTATAAAAACTTTAGTAAAGATAATAAAAACAGCGCTGCTATTACTTAATACTTTATAAACTAAGCATTTCTATACTATATAATAAGTAACAATGCTTTTAGCCTCTCTAAGGCAGATATTTTAGCTATATAATTCCTTATTAAAGACTATTATTTTAAACTTTGTTTTTAAGGCATTTTTCCTAATACAAGTGCTGCAAAAATATTAACTGCTAGCAAAGAGTAGTATATAGCTTTTTAATATAAAAATTTATCTCTTTAGATTAATAAAACAGCTGCTAGCCAAGCTTTTATTAAATTTAGTAAAAGATTAATAATAATATTAATTAGCATTATCTCTCTTTATATACCTATTAAAAGAATTATTTTCTATATTCTTAAAACTTTTATACCTTTTTTTTCTACTTTGCTAATATAGATTATTTAAAAGTATATTTTAATAATATTATAAACAAGTTAATTAAAAGCAATAAAGTTTTTTTAATAGTTTATAAGTAGGGCTATTTATAGTTTTTTTTAAGTAAAATAAAATAAGCAAAAGCCTTTTTTTAAAAGCTAAGTTACAATAGCTTTATTATTATTTTAGCTACTTAGCAATAAGTTAGCTATACTAAATGCTAACAAAGGCAAAGCATAATAACATTAATAAAAAGGCATTATAATTAATTAAAAAGTTTTGCTACTACTGCTAGATAAACAGCTTAACGCTATAATAATTTAAGTTTACATTATATAACAACTATAATTTTAACTATAAAATCTTAGTTAATGTAATATATTTAAACAGCTGCCTTATTCTTTATATTATTAATACTTTTATTGCTTTTCAAAACATATGTTTTTATTTATTTATATTAGCTAAAGTTATATAAAAAGCCCTACGCTAACTTTAGATTAATACTTATTAAAGCCTGCTAAACATTATTATATATAACGCTAGTATAAACTTTACTTTAATAAAGTTTAGAAATAAAGCTAGGCTAATAAGGGTTATATATAACTAAGTGCTTATAGAGGCATATTAGTTAATAAGTAAACTAAAGAAATATTATAGCTTTCTTTGCTAAGCATTTGAAATTTTATATACTAAACTAGCTAGCACTATATCTAACAATGCTATCTTGCAAATAGCTATTAAAGCTATTAATAATATAGCAAAACTTAACAGCTTAGTGCCTATACTCTTAGTTTTTAGCACCTACCCCTAAATTATAATAAACTTTCCTTTATTGCTTTTAACTTTTAAGCAGGCAAAAGCTATTTAAAAGGCTATAAGAGCTTTTCGCAAAACATTGGCTAAGCGCTAAATAAATAATACCCTTAATATTAGAAATAATTCTATAATAGATATAATATTATCTTTTCCTTTGCAAAGCAAAATATGCATATAGCGAGAAAAGAAAAAATAGCAAAGCCTTTATAAAATTATAGCTATTAATAATTACAATGTCACTTTAAACATAGTTAATAAACCTGTTGTTTTTTAATCTATCCTCCTTTAATTATATTATTAAAACTATATAAACCTTAACCTTTCTCTCTCTTCTTAGAATAAGAATAATAAAGCTATTAACAATAATGCTAAGGCTGCCGCTAATAAGAAGACAGCGCTTGTGCCGCCCTAGCTATGTAAGCAAAAATAGCTATTAGGCTTTAAAAATAAACTAAAAGAAAAGGTTGCCGCTTACATTACTACTGCTACCTATATTATAAAAAAAGAGAAAGGTAATTATAAACTAACTATTAAACTATAAAACAATAGCGTTATTACAGCGCTAAAAGCTCTGTTTAAAGAGTTTAATATACGTAAGGTAGAGAACTTTATTAGCCGGGGCATTTTTAGCTTTAAGCAATATAACAAGGCTAAGCACAGTGGCCACCGCATATTTGTGTATCCGGTCCGATCTGGTCCGCGGCAGTCCGGTGGGCCAAGCCCACGGGGAACCGATTTCCGTATTAGGACTAGCGGGCATTTACGTTAGTGAATGCCAGCCTACAAAGACTGCGTTATACGCCAGATAGATTCATTTCTTTCCTTCTAATCAACTATCCTTCTAACTGCTTTACTAACCCTATCTATCGTAAGGTTTAAAGTGGAATAGAGGGTTAACTATTGTAGATATATAAAAATAATTATTTTTGTTAGAAAACTTTTAAATTTATAAAAAGCGTATGCAAATAAACTAACAATTGCGAAACAAACGCAAAATAACATCCTCCTATCTTTCTTACTTTTCTATTACTCTTCTTATTTATTAACTATTATAATAGACTTTATTAAATCTCTTAACCTACTAAGCAACCCCTTTTAAGCTTTAAAGGGTTTTTATAGTTACTCTTTAGAAAACCTATTTACTAGCTTGGGAAGCGGCCTAGAAAGCGGCCTAGGCAGTGGCAATTAAGCTTATTTACCTAGTTAAGAGAGTAGCGAAGCTAGAGGAGCTTTAGTATAATTGCAAGAAAGCCTTATAGGCAAAAATCTTTTGAATGCCTTTTTTATAAAGTAAAAGGGCATTAAAAATACTAATGCAAAACTAAAAAAGATAGCAAATCGCTTTGCTAACTAGTTTAATAATTAAATAGTTAGTTAAATTGCTTTAAAGACTAAAGTTAATAAAAACTAAACAGCCTTAGTTGCGCTTTATAAGCAGCTAATTAAATAGATTATAATAATTAATATTAAATATAGCAAGACAATAATATATATTAGAAAAATTAACATTAAGCTAACAAACGCTGGCTATTACAACGCTAAAGCTACCAAAGCCAGCCTTTTAATAGCTACTAAGCTTAACCTAGCACTGCAATTATATGCAAGCGTTAATACTTAACGTAGAGCTTATTGTCTAAATAGCACTTTAAACCTTAACAGCCTCTATAGCAACTTAGAATAGTAGAAAATCTTTATTAAGATAAAAAAAGCTATTAAGGAAACGTTTCTATAGATAATTTTAGATTATTAAGCCTTTATTAACGCAAAGTATGCATATAAGAATAAAGTAATGTTTTCTCTTTATCTAAAGATCTCTTGCGCTAATTATACTACTTTAGACCACTTTTAGCAAATGCAAACGTTGCTAAAAAGCGCGCTAATCCTCTATAAAAACTAAGTAATAAAAGTTACTTTAAAACTCTTAAAAGATTTTTAATAACTCTAAATATAGATAGAAGCTTATTATTAACTAACTTAGGCGCTGTTTGTTAAAGGCATTATTTAAGTCTTAAATAACTATAATACCGTTTATTTTCTCTTGTCTGCATTTACTACTTTTTTACTATTTAAGGACAAAAGATATTATAACTTTTTATAGCGCTTTAGAGATTTTTTATTTATTTATTAGCATATAATCAATAGTTTAAAAGCGTTTGCGCAGTCTTTATAAATAAGATTAAGATGTATTAGCTAAGCTTATATAGCCAGATCTTTTGCAATGTTAATTAGCATAATTGTACAACTGCTTAGATTATTAAAGAGATTATTATTTGCGCGCAGCTTTATAATTATTAAGCGGTAGAGTTGCGTGTTTATAGCATACTAACTGCTATAATATAATTATATAGCGTTACTGCGCTGTATTATAATTTTAAAGTCTCTTTAACTACTTTAGACCGCCTAGGCACTATTAGCCTAGCATTTGTTAATGCTATTATAATCTTTACAATTTTAAACCTTTAGTTTAACGACTGTATCATTTTTTTAGTTGGTTATATATCCGCTAATGTTAATTAAGATAATAGCGCTGGTTTTGACGCTGCTTCTATTATAGCAGCTGCGGCTTATAAGAGTGGCAATAAGTATTATAATTATAATAAAATTAGTTACTAGGCTAAAGACTATTGTTAGAAGGTGGTATTTCCTAAGCCTTATCAACTAATAAGCTAAAAGGTTACTTTAAAAGAAGTGCTTTTTAAAGATGATAAAGCCCTTAATAAGGTAAAGACCTTCTTTAGAGATAAGCGCAATACTTATTTCTCTACTCTTTGCAAACCCTAAGTTTATTTTACAGTTAACAATAACGAGGACAATAATAAATAAACAATTAACCTAAGCCTTTTTAATCGCTTAGTAAATGACTTATTTAACGCTAACCTATAGTTTATTATCAAAGACCAGCTGAAAGATGAAAAGTAGGGATATTATAGCATTTATTATATAAAAGTAAGTGCAAACGGAAACCTTTTTCTACTATAAGGCAAACACCCTATAAGAGAGGATAATAGCGACTTTTACAACCTTTTTAAGGCATAACTGCCTTTGGGTAAAGAGTTTACTGTTTTTTTTAACTATAGCTGTTTGTTGGTATACGTTTTTAATAGTCTAGCAACTAAATTGCAAACTAAGCTATATTAGATAAGGCAGCTAGCTATAATGCGTAGCGTTGGAGAAAAAGGTTTGCCTATAAACTAAAACGTTATTGTTAATGGCTAATTTGCTATAATAAACAACTAATTAAATAGCTTTTTAATAGCAGGTGGCATTATACCTAATAATATATTTCTAGGCAACTTTATACTTAGTAAATTAATATTTCACAAGTAGGGCGTTATTTGTAGAAACAACTCTCTCTATAAATAGTCAATTACCCTCTATATATACTATGGCTAACTAACCTTCTTATCTAATTAAACAACCTTAAAAATATATTATATAAGTAAGCAGAGTTACGCAATAAAAAAGGCTATAAAGCTAATAAATAAAAACTTAAAGGCATAATAGGGCAAAGGCATACTTATAAATAGACTTAATATTCTTTAATACTTTTAAAAGTATAAGACTTATTTTCTTAACCTTTTTAACTTAGCTAAAAAAAAACTAAGGCTATTTATAAGCTTTTAAAAGTATAGCATATAATTAATATAAAAGATAACCCTTTATTTAAGCAAGCCTTATAGTAATATAATCTAGCTTAAAAACAAGCGATTTGCAACTTTGTTAAAGTATATAATAGCAAGCTAATATAGCCAAGCAAGTTTTTTTAAGCCTCTGCTTTATATTTTATATTAAAAAAATTATCTAAGCAAACTATTAAGCTTAATAAAAATAACCCTTAGATAATATAATGCTTTTATTATAATTATTGCAAAATTAATGCTTATACTAAAAAGCATATATACTCTTTGCCTAATATAATAAATTAAATTTAACGCACAGCAGGCTATTATTGGTATATGTTTTTAAACCTAAAAGATAAGTTTTAGCATATTTTTATCTGCTTGTCTAATTGTGAGAAAACCGCCTTTCTTACTCTTAATAATCTATATAAATAGATTATAATGCTATTTAGCCTAATAAACGCACCTATAACCTTTTAAGCATTAATTAAAGAAATCTTTAAGCCTTTTAAAAACTTTATCTTTAAACTGCTAGATAATATAGCAGTTTAGGCTAACTTTCTTTATTAACTTTATAAAAGATTGCTTCTTTTATTTACATGCTTAAAAAAGTATAATATGCTTTTTAATACTTGTAAATTTATTTTATTTTATATAAAAGACATTTTCTTTAGCTTTATTATTAATGCTAAAAGCATTAAAGCAGACTTTTTTAAGGTTGCTATTATTAAAGATTACCTTAAGCCTGCTATAATAACTAAAATCTATAGCTTTATAAACATTATAAGCTACTTTTACTATCTTATTAATAACTATTTAGCTAAGTTAAGACTTTTTATAAACTATTATATAAGATTAAAAGAAGCTTTTATAAAGCTATTATTAAAAGCTAAGAAGCAATAATAGTATATTTGCAACCTTATTATAACTTTTCTATTAGTATATATTTTTAACTAACAACTGCTTTGCGTAATTAATTTAAATATTAGTTAAAAATACGCTAGCGCTTGTTTTTTATAGCTTTATCTTAACTTTTAAACCAGCAAGCAAGTTTTTTATCTTATTGCCTACTTTTTAAAAAAGTTTAGCAAAACTTAAACCTGCTATTTAGCATAAGAGCAAAAACTTTTAAGCATTCTTTTAGCACTTTAGCATTAGAAACACTAGGTTTAAAGTACTAAGGTTATTATAATAACTAATTACAAAAGCCTTAAGATTATTAAAATAAAGGCTAATTAACCGCTATAAATTATGCGATTTTTTAACGCTATAAAGCATTATAAAATCTGTATTATTTACTGCTTTAGCATTATAAATGTTTTTGCAAACTATCTCTTTAGACTACTTAACATACTTATTAATATGTTTTCCTTTGTTAAAATTAGCAAAGGGAAAAAGGTTAACGATGGTTAGCCAGCACCTAAGATTAAATATCTTTATAAATTAAATTAGCTTGATTTGCAAATGATCTTTAAGCACCTGCTATCTAAAGCAAACTTTTTAAAGGCTATTAACCCTAACTAAGCATGTGAGCATTTTGTAGTTTATAATAATAGCCTTTATAAGTTGGTTAAGTATAAGCGCCTGCCTAGCAACCCTTTATACTTAGAAGGCTTAGCTGTAAACAATATTGCCCTGCTAAGGGTATCTGAATTTAAGAATCTTTTAAAGTTAGCACGATGGCTTTATTTAGATTAGGGTTATTATATTATTAGCAATATAATTTGCTACTTATTATATAGCTTTTAGTATTTAAAACTAGTTTTAGCAGCTTAGCAAGCTATGATAAAATGCTTTTATTGCTAATTAATAAAAAAGCTAAATTTTACCCTTTTTAATCTAAAACTAATAACTCTGCTACTGCCTCTTGCAAGGTAAGCAATTAATTTTATAGCAATTAACGGCGTTTTTATTTTAGTTGCTGTTAAATATGCTATAAGTTAGGTTAAAGCTAAAGTTATATTAGACTAGACGTTTATTAATATTATACTTTTTTTTACAAGGATTACTAATATATTTAAGCCACTAAGAGAACTGATTTTTGATAATGCTGGCTGCTTTAAGGGCAAAGAAGCCTAAGTGTAGCATTGTTATTATAGGTTAATTGTTTGGCTTGTTATGCTAATAAAACTTTGTAGGAATAGTAAAGTTAAAAAGGCAAACGGCGACCTTAAGCATATACTCGTTTGCAAGTAGATAACTAATCTTATATATAATTTAAAAGCTTTTATATATTATGCTATATTAATTTATAATTAAACCTTTAAATAGTTTGGTTACTTTTTTTATTTCCTTTTGTTTAATATAACTTTTATAAAATTAAAAGACGCTTTTTTAGTATTTAACTTTGTGGCTTATACTTATAACCCTATTAATAATAAAGAGATTGCTTTTAATAAAGAATTAGTTTGCTAGCATAAAGCACTCTTGGCTTATTAAAGGGTAAATAGATTAACTGCTTTAAGGAATTAAATACGCGCTTTTCTTTAGGAAAAGAAAGCTTTAATATGCATATATGCTTTTGGCGACTAGGTTTTATATATATGCTAACGTGGCTATAAGCATAAGCTATACTATAATAGCCTATAGGCTATTGTTAGTTGCTATGCTAGCAATATATATACTCTTTAAAGCCTTGGCAGAATTACCTTGCCTTTTAAATATAATAGCATTAACTTTTTTTTGGCTTATAGTATAAACGGCTATTTTGTTTAAAGTTTTTAATATGCTAGTAAAACCATGCTAAAATAAGACTGCGTAAGGCTAGCTGCTAATGTTAGACTAAGCTTAGGCTATTAAGCCTAGGGCAACAAATGGCTGTTGGGTGGTTTTGCTACTTTTATGGCTGTAGTGGTTTTGCTACCTCTACGATTGTAGTGGCCTTGCTACCCTTAGTGTTGCTAGCGATAGTTGGTGGTGATGGGCAGGGATAGGAGATGCTTTTCTCTAAGAAGAATGGCTGGGTGGCAGTAGATGATGAAGCATATGGATGATGGAAATAGAGGCTTAGAATAAGTTAAATAAAATGTATTATAAATGGGTAGACGATGACTGGGATGGTTGTATTTAGAAAAAAGGGTGGTTGTGTATTTAGTTTGATTTGGTCCGCGGTGGTCTGGTGGGCTAAGCCTATAGGGAACCGATTTCTATATTGGGACTAGCAGGCATTTATATTAGTAAATGCCGGCTTATAAAGACTGTGTTATACGCTAGATAGATTTATTTCTTTTCTTCTAATCAACTACCCTTCTGACTGCTTTACTGACCCTATCTATCGTGAGGTCTAAAGTGGAACGGAGGGCTAACTATCGTGGACACACATATTTAAGTTTTGTATTGTTTAAGAAATCAAAGGCAAGATTATTAAGCTTTATAAAAAGTCTCGCCTTATTATCTAGGGCTATAACAATATAATTAAAAAAGCTATCTTTATACAATTACTTATAATTTAGCATATAAGCTAGCAATTGCTTTTTGCCCTAGCATTTTTATTTCTAAGTTAAAAAATAACACTCTTACTTTGTAATATTACACAAACCTACCTATAATTATAAACAAAACTATTTTATATTGTTTTAGCTGCTGTTTTAAATAAATTAAAATATAAATATTTTGCTAAAACGATTACTTAGGTAATTAAACCACTATACAACATTGCTAAGGCAAAAGTACACTAGTTTATAATATATCAAAGCTACTATTAAAAGAAGCTAGGTATAAAGACGTTAATCTATAACCTATGTCTTTTAATTATAAAAGAGCTACTATTATTATTTAGTTTAGTAAGCATATAGATAAATAATACCCTAATTTTAGCAATGACCTTTTTTATAGCTGCTAAAGATAAAGAGCTAAAAAAGGCTAAGTTTTAAGCAAAACTTAAGACATTGCTAATAGCAAAAATACCCCTTAAGTTTAATAACGCTAAATTATTATTTAACAATAACAACCTTTTTTTATAATAAAAGAATTAAAATATAAAGATTATTATTATTAACGCTAAATCTTTAAACTACGCTTAATATTACTTAGAATAAAAAGCTTAAAGTGCTTATATTGCTTTAATCTATTAGCTAAAAGCAGTATTTAACCTTTCTACTACTGCTTAAACTTTAGACTAGCAAAGCTAAATGTGCCACGCTAAATAAGCACTTTGCTTAGCAAGCAGGCAACCTTTAACAAAGCTTATAATATATGCCCCTTAATCTTTTAACCGCTAAACTCTTTATATTTACAAACGGCTTATTTGCAAATAATAAAAATTTAAGCTTTTAAATTAGATTTATATTTATTTTCGCAAACAAAGTTATATATATAGATAACTAATTTACAATTTAAGGCAATTTTATCTACTAGAGCTTTACTAAGTGCAAGAGAGTTACTTAGAGTATTTTAGCGTTAAAGATTTATAGTATAGTTAATAGTTTTAATATTAGATTAGCAATTGCAATAATGGTTTAACTAATTATAAACCAACTTAGTTTTTTACCCATTTTCTTTATTATATATATAGATTTATACCTATTGTAGAAATGCCTTGTTAAGCTTAGTATAATAAAGGAGAAGCGTTTAATAATTAATATAATAGCACTTTATTAATTATATAAGCGGTAAGAGATCTTAAAAATCAAATAAATTAATAGAAATAATAACCTAGCTAACACTATAACTAAGGCATTGCTTAATTAAGCTTTGGAATAGCTTATTAATAATAATCAACTAGCTATATAAATAAAAAAACTTATAAAAAAAGTTATAAACTAAAGTAATAAAAGAAAAAAAGGAAAAAAGAATAAAAAAGAGAAGCGTATATATATATAGCTAACTTTGTTAGGCAAGCAATTGCCTATTTAAGATGTTTTTATATAATAGTAGAAAGAAGCATACAATTATATAACTAGTAAAAAAGAAAAACTGCTAGTATAGGTTTATAGCTAAAAGAAAAAACTAGGCCTATGTTTATCTAATTAAAGGATTAGTTTGCTGTGGACTAGCGCTAGCTAGCTATGGCTAGTGCGGAATAAAGGGGGACATAAGCTACCTTTTATGGCTTTATTCCCCAACGTAAATAGCCTCCCTTCCTTCCAACTACTACTAATGAACGAATATATTGCATAACCCAATAGTGCACTATTCAACCAAGTGAGACCCTACCAACAGTATGGATGTGACACTCTGGGTCTTGTGAAGACCACTGACCCTTTTTCTTAGGTTCGTCCAAGGTTCTTGGCGTGCTCCGCTTCAAATCCTCAGGGTAGTCACCGTCCACGGTGACCGTCGGTATTGAAATGAGTGTGTCTGTTTAAATGTTTGGAAGAGACAGCAATCCAGGTGAGGGACACCACTACCTAGGTACTTACCCACGGATGATCTCTCGCCGTGAATGATAACAACGTGCTGACCACAGTCCAAGTGTGGCAGGAAGCCTGGAAGGGGGGGGGGGTGTGATGCGCAGGCGGTCACGTGGCGCCCTCAAGTTCACAAGCCCAACCAGATTTAGGCTGGGAATACCTAGGTATTTACAGGCTGGATGCACATGGATAGCCGAGTTCTGTTGAAGACTTGAAGTTTGGACGTTTCCCACCTTCCTTGGCTTCTCCCAGGAGTCCCAGACCACCCAATTCGACTTGAACAACACATGGCCCGGCCCGCCCATCTGGTCCCCAGTGAGCTCCCACATCAAGCTAGAGGGAACCAAATATGGGTGAGTCTGGTCGATCAATCAAGCCCGCTCACGGGTGGCGCGCGCGGCGCCCGCATAGTACAAGCCGAACACACCACAGGTTGTCGAGAGCTCTGGGGGTGGCAACAGTGAAGCTCTATGTACGACAGTCCGGAGGTCATTTCCCCATCTTGTCGGTCATGTACGGCTCAGAGCTTTCGTACAGAACCAAACGTCTGCCCTTTCTCAGGCTAACCGGGCATGTTAGTATCCAAGTGACTAGTTGTCAGATCTGCCCCCCCCCCCCCGGCATTCTACCACACGTCCCGACAGCAACCAGTTAACAGACCGCATCGACCAGGGACATTGCAGGCATAATCAATGCTTTCGAGGATATGCCAGTTGACGACATAGTCTCATGTCTTAAAACGAGACGGCCTCGATCCGAGCGTTTTCTCCTCCGGACTCCGGCCTTGAAAGTTATGCCGCATGCGCAAAGAACATTTATCCTCACTGCGGCGACGCTGGACGAATTCCAGGACCCGTATATAGAGAGCTACACTATGTAAAGAACAGTATCGTTTTCCGTCGTTCTTCCCCTCGAGGAGGCAGTCGACGCCCATTAAAATTCCATGGCTACCCATTGCACATTACAGTGAGGGAATCTGGCCTCATTTCAAGCTCAGAACTGTAAGGATTATATAAACCATGCCGAGGGCTGGACTATAGGGGGTTCGATCGGGACCGGAAGGGCCGGAAGGAGGCCTATAACCTCCGGGTCCCCCCCCCCCACCGGCCCGGCCTCCGGGTCCCGATGTCTGCCATAACCACTGTGTATTCTTCGTATAGAGCCACTCCCACTGTGAATTTAGCTAGATTCTTTCTTCAGCATCATTCGTACTGTTGAACCCTCTATTCATTCATTTGCTTCAGCGCACTTCATTTCCCTATATTTCGTACCACTTTCATAGGAACCTGGGAAACTGGTGAAAAGCTGAAAAGAAGCTTGGGGAGGTCTGGTTTGTGACTATTTTTGATCTCCTACCGGTGCAAGACACCATGTTGGCAGATACGAAGTGATCTTCAAACACACATCCCCCTTCCCCGAAAAGAGTTCGTTTTTATCACTGAGACCCGGTTATATGGGGCCGGCGGCTGCTCAAACACGTGGCCCGCTCGGGAACACCCTTGAGTCCATCAATGGATCGACGGTCCACGGAAGCCAATATTGTATGCGGGGTGCGTGGTCTCTTCTCCAGAGTTTCGGGCATTTCTTTCGGACAATAGGAGCAAAATGCACAGAATGCGTGTGATTGATACTCGATCTTGCAATCCTCGACCCTCATTTGATCTTGTCAGGACAACTTTGTTCACATAAGAGCGTCGCGACTTCAGGAAATAGAGACATTATACTGCGTGACAAACCGTATCGTATGAAAAGGCTATGACGAACTGCTTTGCCAAGTTTGCTTGCCACGTTGGGCGAATTGTTACGGTTAGGCACTGTGTGTCCCCTGGAAGCCGGCTCACTCTGCATTCATCAGCTCCAGGCTCATCTGACTTTCTTCGCACCGATGCACACTCAATAATCGCGATGCTGGAACGTGTGCGCATGGTCAGCCATGGTCTCATCCCCAGCCTTTTGCGACAGCATCGTTGGTCGAACCATAAGAAATTCCACAAATTCTCTCACGCCTTGTAAAGTTGTGATAGTAATTATTCAATATCGTATCTCGTCGGCCGAGATGTCCCGGCATACCCAACTACGCGCCATCATTATAGTACTTTTGCCATGCGTTGCGACAAGAGGTCCACAGGAAGCGCACGGCCTCTGCCCAGCGTAGATCCCTGGGGCCGAAATTGGGACGAACACTGCGGCTGATGTACCATTAGTCTCGTAGATCACCTCCTTTGAGAACAAGCCTATCTGCTCTTGGCCTATCGTCGTAAGTTGATTACCAGTTCTTCTCTTCAGGTTTCTCAGGGCTCCTGAGCTCCCAATCACGACTCGCGAAAAAGCTATCTGCCGTAGAGAGGGTCTGGCCGTGCCAGCGGCCTCTTACGCGTCCCGGGTTTCTCGTTGACGCGGCTGAGCTTTGACCCCTTCTTTCTTGCGTGGGAGACACGCACAAACGACGACTTGAGACTCTCTGGCCAGCGTCCTGAAGCTGCCCCCCCCCCCCGACTTGTGGACGAGTCAAAATCTGGCAGCACAGATCCTCGAAACTTGAGATCCCAAACGAAACAAACAAGTTTGGTCCTGTTCAAACAACCCTCGACACCTGGGGCAGATCTACAAACCCTTCGGACCCGCAGTCTGCTGGTTTTTGCATCCTGCAATAGCTCGAGTTCGAAAACTGACCGCATGGACTGGGAGTGATGGGATGCACAGACAGCCGCGCGCTCTCGAGACGGCGATACGGTCTGTGTGGCACGACTCGTCATGTCCCTCCCTACACACGGTTGCACCACTACAACTTTCACGGCTTGCGCAGCGTGTGTCCGTGAACATTTCACATATTTTAGAAACCAGGGTTTACGACCCTGCTTCCTACGGCCCCGGGGTGGATCCGGTTGTGTTCCGGAATACGTGAGTTCAGACACTGGTGTCAATGCCATTATGCTTCCGACAGAAGGGGACCTGTCGAGAGG
Organism: Dendrostoma leiphaemia; assembly: GCA_026120015.1. Lineage (NCBI taxonomy): Eukaryota > Fungi > Ascomycota > Sordariomycetes > Diaporthales > Erythrogloeaceae > Dendrostoma > Dendrostoma leiphaemia. The sequence continues at coordinate 40,121 of JALRMF010000315.1, read as the reverse complement.
AGCACGGAGAGGATTGCCCGTGGATGCTCGCAAAGCGGCAACGGGTTTTGTGCAAAATTATATAGAGCCGAACATCTTTCCATCTCAGATGCCAAATCTAGGGGGCATCAGTATCCAGCTGCAATCATCACATCCGTTCCTCGCTCTTTCAAATTCATTCTCTCTTTAGATTTACTGTCTTTTACCATCACATCCGTTGACGGATCCAACAACACAAGCAAGACAAGATGCTTCTCAACATAGTCCTCGCCATCACAGCCATGGCTATGACAGCTCGGGGCGCTGAGTGTCCTGCCGTTTGGGGCACTGTTGCCTCGGATCTGAAGAATAATCTCTACGCGACTTGCAACGATGACGCTCGCGCCAGCATTCGTTTGCCTTTTCACGACTGCTACGCCGGAGCCTGTGACGGGTCCATCATCCTCAGCGACGAGTGTACCACACGGGCAGAGAATACGCAGCTGGTGGACATCTGCGGGACGATAGGGGACAAAGCTACGCAATACAACGTCAGCGTAGCGGACCTGATTCAAGTCGCGGCTGGTGAGTGACACCTCTTCCCTCGCATCTCTCCAACACATAAGCTACAAACAATTCCTTTTTTTTAAAAATTTTTTTTTTTTTTTAAACTCACGACACGATCAGCCATTGCCGTTGCACAATGTCCCCCAAGTCCGACGATCTCTGTGAAAGTTGGCCGAACAGACTCTTCGACTGCCAATCCAACGGCGATTCCCGGCGGCAACACCGACGCCGACACCCTCATTGCCGCGTTCGAGGCCAAAGGCTTCACTTCCGAGGACCTCGTCGCCCTCGTGGGCGCCCACAGTGCAGGCAAAAACCTAAGCGATACGGCCTTTGACACAACGGTGGACTCCCTGGACAGCCCGACCTTCTATGGTGAGGTCCTGGATGGAACAGCGCCTGCCATCCTGGCCAGCGACCAAAGCATTGCGGAAAACAATGTCACGAAGGAAGATTGGATCGAGTACAGGGACAGCCAGACGAGCTGGAATGTGGACTTTGCAGCTGCTATGGAGAAGATGGCACTCCTCGGTGTCACAGATGATTTGGTGGACTGCACGAGCACCATCTTCGGTTGACTGTCGTCATGGCCATGAGACAGTTATTTCTGTAAATAATTGCTAATAATACTTTGTATATTATGAAGGCGTGGATTGGGTCCATGCAGAGAAAATCTGTGCCTCCTTGCTCCCAAGTTGTCCAACTTCAGATATGACTGCTAAAGTATCTAGGTGCCTGGATATACCTATGTAGGTATGCCTGTCCACGCGTTGGGGCAATCTTGTGTAGACAGCCCGTACGATCACCCACCAGTACCTAACATTGACAGGCTTGAGGGCGACATCACATACTGCGTGTGGGAGCTTACTGGGGGATCAGACGTATTCATTTCTAGTGAGTGGTCTGAGGAAGGAAAGGAAGGAAAGTCCCAATCCATCGCTCAGAACGCGCTTACGTCTGTGAACATCAGAGGCTTTACCTAATTGGGCGTTGTGAATAGACGGGTGGTCACGTGACTGCATCCACCCTATCCCTCCTGCCATACCGCGTAACCTGCTTGGAGACTGCCCAGATATGTAGAATGAAAGATAATCTGGTATTTACACCTGAACACGGGGGCTTGTGGGTGTAATGCTGTCTCAGAGTGCCCAGTTGCTATTCACGCGGCCTGGAAAATTCATACGTCTAACCTCTTGTGGCCACCGCTTTTGGTGTTGCAGACTGCTGAAATGCGTGAGGTTTTTTCCCCGGAAGCCCGGAGGGAAGCTGTAACGTCAGTTGGGTGGCATGAGCCCTCGCCGGCAAGTCCGAGGGCACCGTTCCGGCCCGTCTGAAACTATCGTGAGGCTTGCCGGCGGGAGCCCAGCGATTATGAAAACACATAAATACAAACAGAAAACCCGTAAACCTTTCCTCCTTTAGCCTTCCCCCTCCCCATCCTCATCCATATCCCGATCCTCCTCATCTTTTCCCTTCGTCGTCCTGCTGTAGGTGTGGGTGGGTGGGTCGAAAAGAACTGCTGTTGCTATTGCTGGCGGTGGCACGAGAGGTTGTTGCAGGAGTGAAGAATTCGCGCAGTGGGGCCGTGGCCCACGATGTTAGATATGACCAAATATTTCCTCTGTAGAGGCAGATTTCCTAAGTCGTGTAATAGGCTTTGGTTCACTACAACCAAGACGCACTTCCAGGCCAAAAGACCCCGGATAGACTAGGGATTCGCAAAATCTATACTCTGATATTTGAGTATAGTACTCTTATTTCCAATGAGTACTTGTACAGTACAAATTAGACTCAGATGAGGACCCCATATACCCTACAACCTTCCATCTTAGGCTTACAGCTGTCGGTTCTCAGATACTGAATTTGTGAGGAATTGGAGGGCTGACGAGCTTGATGATAGGGTCATTTTTGCCCCAATCAGGTAATTGCCCAGGCTGACTGGCAGGGGGTTAATGGGGCTGTACTCGAACCTGTCAGTACGCGTACTAATAGATTTGAATACTCTACCCTACCGTACTGTACTGTACGGTTACACATCTCTAGGATGAACCACCTGCAAGTGGCGTATTTTCAGCGATCGTATAGCTGTACCGTCACAAGTCACATACACACTTGCAAGAGAATGATCATCTCTGTAGGTTAATAGCTATAGCAATAGCCCGGTCTGCCTCGGACCGGAGGCATACGGCCACCAGAAGGAACCAGCTGGCCAAATGGCTAGCCGGGCCGGTTTGGCCCGACGGCAATTGGAAGGGACCGTACGCGTGTACGCCTTATCTCTTTGGCGTATGGCGATAGTTTCCCTTCCATTCCTTCTGCTAAACATTATAATTATCAACAGCAACAACAAATACACTTATTTTCACCCCCTATTCAAACCTCTTCATATATAGAGATTAACTTACCAACACTAATCAGTAGTTAAATAGTCAACTATAAACAACAAGGTAAAAGAGATAAATCTTGCTTTAAAAACCACTGCAATGTTCCTTAGAAAAAGTATACTACTTATAACAATAAGCTTTATACTTTTAACAAAAAACAATAAATAGCTTATAAAAAAACTTTAATAAAATTATCACTAGCAAAAGGCTATTTTCTTTAATTATTAAAGATAGTTAAGAGACTTTAGCAAAAGTTATTACTAGCGACCCTTTTAATGTATTTACAATATAAAACAACATATAAACGACTTTAAAACCTTCCTATAAACGCTAGCAGCTTATCTAATGCTATACTATACTCTTAAAAAGACGATTAATTGTATATAAAAACATTAAAACCTTATATAAAGTTACAACAGCAAGCAACCAACCAGCAAACCTTTTTATTAAATGCTTCTGCCCCTATAAAAATCTCATAATCTTTCCTATCTTTACTATGCAATAAAAGCACCAATAGCGCATATATACATAAATATATCAGCAACTCCAAAGCACTCTACACTGCGTTTCAACCTTTTTTCCACTTATTTTTACTTTATTTTCAAGCATATATATATATGCATAATAACCTAATTTCCCTTTTGCTTTTTACCCTTTGCATTTTATCACTATGCTATATTTATCCTAAAAATCCTTATTCCCTAAATCAAGCGACCTAAATTAGATTAGTATAGCTAATCCCAGCAGTTTAAACAATCTCTTTGTTAAAGAAATAAAAACCCCAATATCTAATCAGCTTTATAATGCCTAGCAGCTTATTTTAATGTTAAGCAACCTTTTAGCAGAAATTAAAATCTCCTAAGCAATATAGCCTTTATTTAACGCCTGCTTTTAGTATAAAAAGGTATAGCTAAGCGTTAGTTAAATATACCTAAATATAGCAGTTGCCAAAGCAATTGCTATCTACCTTAAATAATATAATAACAACCTTTTCTATTATTTTTATAAAGATTTTAATAAATAAACTGCTGATATATTTAACGCTGTTTTCTTTAACCTGCGCTGTAACCTTAAGCAAATTCTCTATTAAAATAGGGTTTACACTAGGCAAAATAACGCTTTTATTAAATTATATTTAATAGCTTTAGCTGCTTATAAAAAACCTCTTAAATAAAACCCAGTTAAGCTTTAAAACTAAAAACTTAATCTAAGGTTACGCGCCTATAAACAATAGCAAAGCATCTTGCTACTAAAACCTCTTTAACTTTTATAATAAAAAAAAGCGCCTTAATAAAAGCCTTAGATCTATTAAGAGAAACTTTAGCAAAAATAATCAAACGATATATAATAGACCGTTAAAGAATCCTTAGTATACTCTTAAATTAAAAAAGCTTTAAAGAGTAGCCTGTAATAAAGCCACTCGCTACTATTGCCTCCATTATAATCGCAATAAAACCCCTTGCAACCGCCGCCCCTACCATACGTACAACAAACTATATAACGCCCATAACTAAACCCTTCAAAGGTGCCCTCTTAGTTACACTTGCAATAAAACCCCTTAAGGTTGCCTCTAAAACAAGGCCCCTTTGCGTCAGTTTTAGTAAACTATACAATAAAACCGCGATCGTTACCCCCTAACCGTTTATGTATACTATACAACACCTCGTTCCCAGTATCAAAACCGCTTATACACTATTATAATTTCTAGCAGTATAACCTATATACCTAGCAAGTTACAAAGGTGATAAAGCAGACCAAATATGGCTAAAAGACAAGGCTATAACAATAAGGAAAAAGCGTCTATTCTAACGCAGTCCCTTACGATTTAACGTGTTAGCCAGCGGTTAATTTTAGCCCTTGCGCCGTTACTATTGCAAAGCAGCATAACGCTATCGTTACACAACATTACCTAAATATACCTACAATTATAAACTAAACTTACATATATTATACTAGCTGCTATTCTAGCTGCTCTATAGACTAAATACTCTTAAAACATTATTATTAGAGTAATTAAGCTACTTTACAGCATTGCTAAAGCAAGCGTTTACTAGTTTGCTATATATCAAAGCCACTACTAAAAGAAGCTTAATATATTAACCTTAACTTATAACCTATGTCTTTTAATTATTAATAAATCTTTAGAAACTTTTAGCCTTATTAATATGCAAACTAATAATACTCTTATCTTAGCTATGTTAGCTTTTTTAACATTAAAAGACTAAAAGTTGCAAGAGGCTTAGTTTAAGGCTAAGCTTAAAACCTTCCTTTTCCCTAATATTGCTTTAAATTTCAACGGCGCTACATTAACAATAAATAAGGCTAAGCTAGACCTAAAGCAAAAGGGTTAAGGCACTAAAATTATTTCCATTAATTCTAAGTTAGCTAACCAGGCCTAACGGTATATAAAGTAATGCGCTTATAGTGCCTATATTGCTTTAATTTACCAACCAAAGGCTTTTTTCAACCTATCTATTGCTGCCTAAATTTAAAACTCTAATAAAGGCAATTGCATAAAGCTTAACGATCGCTTATAATAGCAACTTAGCAACTTATTAAAAAGGCTATAATATATCCCTTTTAATTTAGCAATAACTAAGCTTTTTGCATTTATCAACGGCTCTCTAGCTAGCAATAAAGATTTAAGCTCTTAAATTAAATTTATTCTAGCAATTAGAAATAAAACTGGTATTAATGGTTAATTTATATTAATAAAAAACCTTGTATATTAAAGTTTTACTAAGTGCAAAAGGGTTACTTAGAGCTCTTTAGCGTTAGAGATTTACAAAACCGTTAACGCTTTTAATATTAGTCTCTTGATAAAAACAACGCTCTGCCTAATAACTAATAAACTTAGCCTTTTTATAATGCTCCTAGTTATTTATATAAATTTATATTCTTTATACAAATACCTAGTTAAATTAAGTATAACTAGGGAAAAGAGGCTAATAATCAATATAATAGCTTTACATTAGTTATATAAACGGCATAAAATTATAAAGGTATAATAAGTCAATGGCAACAATAACCCTATTAACGCTATAACAAAGATTATACTAAATAAAGCGCTGGAACGCCTAGTTAATAATAATAAGTTAATAATATAAGTAAAAGGTTTTATTTAAAAGCTTATAAACTAAGCAATAAGTATATTTCCTTTATATAATATAACTATTACTTATTTCTTTCTTATTTAAGCAATTAGTTGCCTATAGCTTAAGTTTTAGATTAATCTTTTAAAGCATACAACAAAGGATTACAAGCTAATACAAAAGACTGCCAATATAGATTAATAGCTATAGCAATAGCCTGGTCTACCTTAGACTAGAGGCATATAGCCACTAAAAGGAACCAGCTAGCCAAATGGCTAGCTAAGCCGGTTTGGCCCAACGGCAATTAAAAGGGACCATACGCATATACGCCTTATCCCTTTGGCATACAGCGATAGTTTCCCTTCCATTCCTTCTGCTAAACATCATGATCATCAACAGCAACAGCAAATACACTCATTTTCACCCCCCATTCAGACCTCTTCGTATACGGAGATTGACTTACCAATAATCTCCCAGGGACCTGAATCCACGTAAGTACTAAGTACAAGACCCCAGGGTCCACATACATATCTCGTATGGCCCGAACATCAAGACCGGCTGCCGCTAATGTTATTGCTGTCACATTAATTGCTGATGTGCGCTGCTGGCGCGAAATCTTGTCGTTGGCGTCTCATGCAGAGCTAGAGCAAGTAGAAGAAAGCGGGGATGGCTGCCCGCCCAAAAGCGCGACAAGTCCTGCGCTCAAAATGACCCGTTGCTCCGGAGTTTATTTCCGCCGAAGAGCATGCTATGGACGTCTTCGCGACGATAGTCTTCGTCACTGCTTGACTACCATTTCAAGAGGCCGGCTGGCTATTGAGACACTGACAAAGAATCCTGGATGCTGGCCACATTAGGGTTGGATCCTCTCTGGACTGTCCGTCTTGTTTCATACAATCCATGTCACATTGTCATTAAATTCATCCTCATAATTGCTTACCTATCGAATTTCCCGTCGACTCTTTGATTCAAGTCTCGGATGTTAACGTGAGAAGTTCCGGCATAATGGGGTCTCAAGAGCCTTCAAAGCCCTTCACAATCGCCATCATCGGCGGCGGGATTGGCGGAGTGTCTCTAGCTATCAGCCTGGCTGCTCAGAAAGTCCCATTCCACATCTACGAGTCTGCGTCTTCGTTTGGAGAGATAGGCGCAGGCGTAACCTTTGGACCAAACGTCATCCGCGCCATGCATGGCATCTCTCCAGCTATGCTCCGTGCGTACGCGAAACACGTCACCACCAATGAGGCCGCGGAGCTGGCAAACGCATTCCTCACGTACAGGAAAGGCTACCGACTTGATCATATCACAGAGGCCGAGTACAAGGCCTGGGTCCCAGAGAAGATCTTCGACCTGATGGGACAAGTTCAGGAGATCGATGGCATGAAGTTCCCGGTCAGGTGCAGCGTGCATCGCGCCCACTTGTTGGACGAGCTGGTGCGTCTGCTCCCCAAGGGAACCGCGTCGTTTGGCAAGACGCTGGTGAGCATCGACGAAAAGGACAATGGCGACCGGAACGAAGTCAATTTGAGCTTCGCAGATGGGTCAACTGCCACGGCCTCGGCGGTTGTTGGTTGTGATGGCATCAAGAGCGTCACCAGACAATATCTTCATGGGTTTGAGGCCAAGGCTGAATATTCGGGCTTTTTTGGATACCGCGCAATGGCACCACGAGCGGATTATGAAAGACTACTGGGCCCTGAGTTGGCTTCAACGGGGAATGTCATTCTCTGCCGGGATGGATATACCATCGCCTACCCGGTAGATCATGGTTCTGCTCTCAATATATTTGCCACTTGTGTTAAACCTGAGAGTGTGTGGGACGACGCCGAGTGGAAAGTCTCTACAGACGAAGATGAACTATTGGGAGACCTCCAGGGACGGCATCCGGGAGTGCTCGAGCTATTGCGCAAACACGGCGACGGCCAGAAGTGGGCAATGTTCCATAGCCCTCATGCACAGCGATACTGCAAGGACCGTGTGTGTCTTCTCGGAGACTCGGCTCATGCGACCACGCCTCATTTAGGAGCCGGTGCGGGTATGGCCGTCGAAGATGCCTTCATCTTGAGCAGGCTTTTGGGGTCGATCAGCGATACCACATATATTCCAGAAGTCTTCAAATGCTATGATGCAGCGCGCAGGCCGCGGACGCAAGACGTCGTCAAAGAAAGCAAGGACAACGTCGCGAGGTTTATGGCAATCTCGAAAGCCAGCGGCGAGGAACTAGAGCGACTGAGGATCGAGTCACACCACGAGTTTGGGAAGGTCTTTTATTTTGATTTGGATGAAAGCCTCTCGAATGCCCTATCAGAATTGGACAACAGCATCAGAGCAGTCGGGCTCAAAGCTCAGGATTCTCAAGCGAATTTCAAGAGATGATACTGCTTGCGGTAGGAGGAACGGGGGGCAGGCATATTCACAGAGCATTTACTTAAAGGGCTAGCTATAAATATGTGGCCCGTTTGGGCTGTCGATAGCTTTCTTTCCTTCTACCCTTTGAATTCAACGCCGTACACACACTTTATTTGACCCCGCACCAGCGCCCACACTGCTGGCTTCACGATAAGGTTGCATGGCACTGGTATTGACTCAAGGTTGGTAGCAATACTAAAGCGTTTCATCCTAAGGTGTGTGTCCCCTTGTCCGGGTGCCTAGGGAAGTGTACAGTCGTCCTTTGGGTTATTTGTTCTGTACCAGTGCAAAGCGGCATTTTGGAATCGGATAGCTGAACCTTTTTTCAATTTGTTAACCAGACTTTACAATGATTTGTTCAATATCTCATTTCTTTGCATCAGTGTTATGTGGTATGATCAATGAGAACCTGTGAAGACAATTAGCTTTCATTTGCCTCGACCTACGTCTTTTGCCTTTGTAGGCTGTGGAATACGACTCTTCGGGTCCATTTGGTGGAGCATCCAAGCTGGTGATATCCATGTATGTATTAAGCACGGGGATCCGTTTCACTATCGAGTGACACCCGAGTTACTGGTAGAAAGCTTACATATGCAACATTGTGACATGTTGGTCCGCACGGACAAAGTTACCCAAATTACAGAGTACAGTGCAGCAGTCCTGAAATGCCAGCGGCTGCTACCGCTGTAAATACGTTGTTGCAACTGTGATAGTTCTGACTATAAAATTGACGTCCATGCATGACGTCCATGTTATCAGTACGGCGTTGCTACTGAAGGGAAACTCTTCTGGCATGAATCTTCCAACTTCCTCCTTCCTCTTTTCCTCATGATGCCTCGGGGCAAGGATTCGCGTTGTGGTGTTGTCAAAAGGAAGCCGAAGACAGACCGTCGTGAAGCATCAATCGCACAGCGTGCTCAAGCCCTTACACTATGGCATCAAAGCTCTTCATGGAAAGAGATCCTCGACGCTACAGGTATGAAACGAACGGCTGTTCACAGCCTTGTCAAACGAGCCAAAGCCCGCGGCTGGGTATCAGGGACGCCAATCCTCAACAAGTTTGTGGCCAACGCGACTGGACGAGGGCGAAAGGACGTGATTGACGATGACCTCGAGGGGAATATGATCGTCAACGTGATGACGCAGAACTCCTCAACCCGGGAATGGCCGTGTGCTCGAATCGCTCTCGAGGTCGGCAAAAGACTCAAAGAGACAGGAGATCCCGTCCGCCCTGTTCCATCTGCTACGTCAGTCTGGCGATATATCAAGAAGAAGACACCACCTCCTCCAAGGGCCTAAAGACCTCGGCGCTTAAACTGTAAGCGGAGCATACCTAGGTATGCCTCATTCATTTTGCACCTCCCATCAAACAGCAGTGTCTGTGATTTTCCACAACATTTACTGCAATATTCCCTTGAAACGCTTCGTGAATGAAATGAAGCATAAGTGTCAATGACTGTTCAGGAAGTGTTCTCATAGCTTCTATCATAGGTTTCAGGGATGGTATCCGGGCAACATCATGATCATACACCTAATGATCTGCTGGAAAGGAAGTCTTGATATAGTATCGGTCGATGAGACGTCGGGTCACGGGAATCCCCTACTTGCCTAGATAGGTATTGAAAATAACTTCCGGCGTCCGAAGAGGCCGGCTGAGCAATCTGAGCGGTAGTGGCCCAACACGTCCGCAACACGTACACGAGTACAATCAATTGATACCCCTCGGCATCAGGATCATCGCCGCAGAAAACTTAAAAGATACCTAATTCTCCCTCTTAGGTATCTCCTCCTCACAGGTCTCAAATCATGCGGCCCACGTGCCATGTGTCCACAGGATACCTAGGTAGCTTCAATGTCGCCTTGAACATCACCATGTCTGATCTATAGGCCGTTTGGTTGCGCATCGTGTTGTCGTTGTGCAGCTCAAGTTACATCCGGGCCAAAGTTGCTTCCATGTACGTACGATTACCTAGGTAGGTACCTAGACGATGCTCCACGGAACTTGCAGGGCAAGTCAAATACTCGTTGCTTGCACACGGGGCATTCTTTGATGAACTGCATAGGTAGGTGAGGGACTTGGAGCCCAGCTTTCGTGCAATCACTCAAGACGCGCGTGGCAAAGGTCGCACCCCGACAGTGGGTAGTCAAATCCAGAAAAGTTATGCTGCAGCCCGGCTCTTCAGCAAGTCTCCGGCTTACCGTGAAGCGGTGCTGCGGGTTTCGCTTCTGAAGATCTGCCCAGCGGTTCCACATTAGTTTCTGCACGACGCAGTGGTGTTCGACATAGCAGGCATCAGCTGAGTAGGGGCTTGGAAGGACGAATGCACCCACCAAAGCCGTCCGGATCTGTCTTATCCCGTGCTGATTTGTTCTCGATTGTTGAATCCGTTCTGCACAGCAGCTTTGCTGGCGTGGGATTCTAGTGCTGAGAAACAAAATCCTACATATCTTGAGGATATTGGTCTGAAACCTGCTTAATCGAATCCTGTCAAGCCGGGACTTACCTAGGTACATTCTCGACAACAGCAGTCCCCGGGCCAACCACACCCGTGGACGTTTGAGGTCATTCCAGAGCCCACGTGCAGGTCTCGGAGGAGTTCATACTTTACATAATAGATTCACGGATTCTCAAAAGGCAGTACTTGCCCGCACTGATTGCCCAGATGATCTTCCTCGACCACCTGCGACTCCGCAATCAATTCAAACCCCGAAGATAGGCATCGCACCGGGCGGTGCTGGTGGTTTGCATCGCGTAGAAGTCCTTGTCCCTTATCAAAATGGATGGACCCGAGCAGCATTTGAGAAGCGGAGCCATGAGATGGAGTCCGAAAGTTACTATAATCTCGTACCTAGGTACTCCTGAGCTTGGCTGAAGGTTAAATTTGATGCTCAGGCACGAGTCGCTCTCAGGACCCGTCCACAGGTGCATTGGCGTACCGGCGTACCTATCGACCTACCGGCAAAAAGTTGGCTTCACCAAATGCAACAGAGTCACACGCACTCAATGACAAACAGCATCAGCTAATGCCTGGCACACATATAATATTACACAGTAAGAACTGCATGCACCACAGTAAGTACGGCGAATCCTGTAGGATATCACTCGCGAGATCCGACTTCATGGGTCTGCCGCTGGGGGTTGAGACCAAGTCCCCCAACCGAGGCAGCTACTTAGCGAGCTCAATCAAACCTAATTTCAAGAGTTCTTGTTCCGGAGAATTTGGTTTTCACAAATCAAACTAAATACCATCAGAGTGGTGGTCAGCACTTGGAGAAGAAATGGTGCCCAGGCGGCTCATCCGCTCGGCCTGGCGCCCGCTACTGCTGTGCTGCGTAATGTGTATATGACTCTCGGTTGATTCCATAAAGACATGCATGGCGGCAGGGTGGCAAGTCAGCCACCTGAAGTCATTATGTTGATCTGCAGCCCCCAAGGCTGCAGAGCGGTGAGACAATGTAACCCAACATCCTCAGCTGAACGCCGATCTGCAGCCACAGCAGCTCGCAGTCTGCTCTGCCACTGGAATGTCTTCGGCATCCTGGGTCAGCCTTGACTCCCGCGAAGCTTGGCATAGTTGCTGGAAGTATGCTTGATAGCTGGCCAAGCATGTCGGCTCGCCGTTGCACCAGGTGAGCAGTGCAGGAGGAACATGTTAACATCCAGCTTTCGTAATCTCCCACTGGGAGCCTGCATATGTCCTCTGTGTGCATCGTCCCGTAATTTAAAGCCATTGTTCTCAACCACATCCCTCTGACGTGTCGATGCTATAAGAAGGAAGCCGTGGTGCTACTCAAATTGGTGTGTTTATATACCTCACCAAATCGACCTGACTTGGAGGTGTTTGCCATTCACATACTGCGGCAACTGGGAAGATGAGGGCCTTCTCACAGTCTTTGCTCTGTCTTGCCGGTCTGTTGTGGGCTCTGGTCCAGGGTGACCTCGTCGAGCACGACAGCACCTTTGTTCCAGATCATGTTATTCATATCACGGCGCAGAACATTTCACAGGCGTGTGACACGAGGTACTCTGTGGTAGTCAATGGCACCTCACCAGGCCCGCCGATCCGGTTGCCAGCAGGAAAGCCACAATGGATCCGCGTCTACAACGACATGGCAGATGCGAATGTCACCATGGTAAGTCGACCGACCATCGCTCTACAGTACTACAAGGGAACTGACAAAGGCCGCCACGCATAGCACTGGCACGGATTAGCTCAGCGCATGGCTGAGTTCTCCGACGGATCTCCTCTGGCAACACAGTGGCCGATACCACCCCTGAACTTCTTTGACTACGAAATCGAGACTCTGGCTGAAGATGCCGGGACATATTTCTACCACAGCCACATCGGGATGCAGGCTTTGACCGTGACTGGACCGCTCATTGTTGACGACGGCGGTTCACCGCCATACCAGTACGATGACGAGCGCATCTTGCTGTGGCACGACCACTTCAAGCAGGATGATCATACTTTCGAAGAAGGCCTTCTAGCCGTTCCTTTAAGCTTCGGAGGCGAGGTCCAGGCTCTGATGCTGAACGGCCAAGGCGTGGCAATCAACCACACGGCTGGTGAAATCTCCGGCGATCAGTCATGCCAACTACCCGTCGTCGAAGTTGAGCCAGACAAGGCGTATAGGTTCCGCTTCATCGGTGGGACGGGCTTGAGCCATTCCACGATGGCTTTCGAAGGCCATGAGAATCTATCCATCATTGCGGTGGACGGTGGACAATACACGCAACCTGCGTCGACTTCCAGAATACAGATAGGCAGCGGACAGCGTTTCGATGTCCACTTCCAGACGAAATCGACGGCTTCGATCCAAGCCGCCGGGAAGACTGACTACTGGATACAGTTCGAGACTCGGGACCGGCCCTCGGTTTATCGAGGCTACGGCATTCTGCGTTACAAGACACCTTCGACCAACGCCAGCACGCCCGCGTCGCCAACGGTTCCGTCGACACCGGTCCTCAACCTTCCCAACGCAACTTATGACTGGCTCGAGAACACTTTGCGACCTCTCGAGCCTGACGTTGACTTCCCATCCCTCAGTGAAGTCACCCGGCGGGTCGTGCTTGACGCGCGTCAGCTCGTCAGCCCACAGACCAACCAGACCATCTGGCAGATGAACGGACTGAACTGGAACGAAATAGTTGCTTACCAGGTCCCATTGCTGATCGACATCTACCTTCGCGGTGATGCTGCCGTGCCAAACTACGACGCCGCGTTGGCGAACAATGGATGGGATCCGCGGACAAAGTCCTTCCCCGTCAAGCTCGGCGAGGTGCTCGAGATAGTGATCCAGAACACAGGGTCCCTAGTCCAAAACAATGGCGGTGTAGACGTACACCCGTTCCATGCCCATGGCCAGCATTACTACGACCTGGGGAGCGGCAACGGGACATATGATCCGGCGGCAGCAGAGGCCGCGATTGTGAATGCCAACTATACGCCTGTGAAGAGAGATACGACGATGCTGTACCGGTACGGTACGACAACGACCGCAGGATCGCTGGCGGGCTGGAGGGCTTGGAGGTTTCGGGTGCAGGACGCAGGCGTGTGGATGATTCACTGCCACACCCTCCAACACATGGTCATGGGTAAGTAGCTGTTGTCTTTTTTCTCGAGTCTCTTCGCTCTCGACTCTGTTTCCGCTGACGTCGTCTAGGTATGCAAACTGTATGGGTCGTCGGAAACGCTAGTGACATACAAAAGGTCCCTACTGATCTGAGCTCTGGATACTTCACGTTTGGTGGCAGCGTGTACGGGAACGACTCATCCCCTGCTCAAGTCAACCGGCAATTTGATCATTAATTCGTTGCGAATCTCACTCGGCGTTTTGCATAATTTGGCAGGGCTCTGAGCCTGCTGAGAAGGGTAGTAACAAGAGGACTCGAATGTTGGGAGTGCAGGATAGAAATAAAGGGTATCTGTGTTGTACATACAAGGAGATATCAGACTTCAAGGTCAGTACAGAGTGTCTAGGTACAAACAGCACAATGTTACCACCAAAAACTTTTATAGACGCTTCTCTATACTGTCCTCGAACTCCGGAAAATTTGACCACCAATGACTGAGCTGCGGCTGCTCCTAGTCCGTGACTGTACTGGACTCTCCGTCTCGGCCCCACGGCGCACCGTCCCCGGCCTTGCATTGTACGTCGTTCGGGCTATTCGAAATTGTTTCGGTCTTTTTGCCATATCTCTTGTGATTCTCCCCGATCCTCCCACCACGAGCTTCCTGTTCTGTGCAGACGGTGCTGGCCGCTGCGCGTCCACCTGGACGACGTCTCCGTACTTTGGTGGTGCGTCTGGATCGTGCACCTCGGACACGGCGTCGAGCGCAGAGGTTATCTCGTCGTCTGTATGAGCGGTGCTCGCGAAGGAGTGAACTCGGGGGCCTGGCCGCGGATAGGTGCCACCGGAGCGGAGTTGTGCACCGTGAATAGAAGATGACGGCGATGTCGGCGACGACGGCGTTGGCGCCTGGGATTGTGCCTGGGGGTAATTCAGGCCCGGACCTGGGGTCAACGTGGCTGAGGTCCTGGGCGTGGCGGCCGAGTGTCTCGCCAACGGTGTGAGTTCGATCTCTTCCTGGACGCCGATCAACCCATCGACTTCTTCCAAGTCCTTCAGGTATTTCTGTCTAGCCAAGCCTCGTGGTCGCAAGCCGAGTGGTGGCAGCTCTGTGCCCGTCTGCCGGGCCAGCTGCAGCCCGATTGTTGCAACATGGACCGCATCAAGCCTCGAAGCGAAGGTGGGCATCCGGTAAATGAAGACTGCCAGCGAGACCAATCCGAGGATTTCCGCCAGCAGGAGGAACGAGACGATAGCTCTCGACGGGTTCCGCATCTTGGGTCTGATGACAGACGTTCCATTGCTGATATAAATCGGACGCGCACTGTCAATTTTTGACGAATCTGCCGTGAGTGTCAATAGCGCCTGGTTGGCGAGGTACATGCCGGCCTCGAGCGCATCTTCGGTGCTGGTATTATATGCGAAGCCCGAGAACCATGATGCGACCATCCTACTAACGTCACCAATGATCTGGGCATCGGCGTCGTTGTATGCTGCAGGGTCGTAGCCCTCCTGTTCCACATTTGACACCTTTGCCGGGTAGTTCAAGAAGCTGCAGTCCAAGTTGGCCGTGGAAAACCCGTTGCGAAAATAGCCAGTGTATGTTGAGAACGGCAGTCCCCTTAGACAAGCTGCCACAAAGGCATCTTCCTCTTCCTGTACCGTGCTCGCGTTCTGAACCAGGTAGAACCAGGACTCGTTTCCCAGCATGGCGTTGATGAGGACCGCCAGCGGCCCTGGTGTGGTCTGATTCCAGCTGTCAAAGGGGTCTGCCCCATAGCGGAAGAGAAGAACACCAGTCGAGTTGCGAGGATTGCTATTCAGGCGTGTCAATGATTTAGTACGAGCAACATCGATCAAGATTGGGACCTACGACTCGGCCGGGGGTTTTGTGGAAAGCGCCTCAACGTCGTTGAAGTCAGCCTCGAGCACCGCTTGGCTCGGCCACTTCTCCAGCAGCGGCCCGGCGTTTCCGTTGTTGTGATTATTTGGAAGCTCAAAGTATCCGCGGGTCGTGTTGGCTTGACAGTGGATAGTGACATTGCTCATAAACGTCGTCTGGATGCTGGAAAGATTGGTAACGGGGCTTCCATATGGCACATAGTTGTCCACCCACAACTCTTCCACGACATCCTGGCGGCTGCGATGTATCGTCCATGGCGTTTGTGTGTAGTCACCAGGGACGCAGAATCGATTTCGCGTTTCTTGATTGCTGAACTCTCC
Organism: Dendrostoma leiphaemia; assembly: GCA_026120015.1. Classification (NCBI taxonomy): domain Eukaryota; kingdom Fungi; phylum Ascomycota; class Sordariomycetes; order Diaporthales; family Erythrogloeaceae; genus Dendrostoma; species Dendrostoma leiphaemia. The sequence continues at coordinate 23,916 of JALRMF010000315.1, read as the reverse complement.
AGCAAGTGGGACAGACCCTGGGCATATGTCGGGAAAAGAAGACCGAGGGACTATCTCGCAGGATGCTGTGGAATTAAATCTGATGGCGTGCTCTCTCAGCACACCTGTGCTGAAAGTTTGAGGGAAATTGCTGACATAAAACGGGATCGATTCGATGCTCGTCTTTTGGTAGTAGTAGAGAGCATTGCCCAGGTCTGCGGCCCAGTTGTCGCCCGTCCCGGCCTTGTTTGGCCAGATGTTGCTCAGACTGTCCATGTTGGACAGTGTAGACAGCTGATCGCGTACCTTGCGGGCGACAAGATTACCAGGAGCCATTGCCAAGTCTGCCGGCTCTGGGTCGTAGCCGCCAACCACATACCCAATGTCTTTGGGCTTATGGCAAGCTGCGTTGGTATTCTTGGGGTATGGAACGTCGTTGCATGCTGCGATCTGGATGGCTTCAACACGGACAGCAGAGATTTGCAACATGGGAACGATCATGCCTATCAGAACTTCCTTGTCAGCCCTCGCTTGCCATTCATTTGGGTCATGAAATACAAGATCTGCCGTCAAGACCACGAGGTCGACTTACTCAATACAACGAGAGTAGCACCCGCGCTCGGCCACCAGGTTTTCTTATCACCACTGACTCTCGTCCAGCGATAGCACCCATCTGCCAATGCGAGCAACTCCCGAGCGCTGAGCTTTTGGCCAGGTCCAACATTTTGTACGAAGGCCACCGAAGCATGAGCAAGAACTGCAGTGACGACGGGAAAGGCGAGGGCAGACGACAAGCACGCCAAGATGTTTGACGCCCGCACCCAGCGGGGCACCCACGCGATGTCGTTGACCGTGTAGGTGCCGGATACCTGGTACGACGTCCCGTAGGGGGTCAGAGGTTTGACACTCAAGACGATCACAATGACCCAGGGGATGATCAGTACAGGGAGATAGAGTCCAAGTAGGATGGCTGTCGACCAGTGATACCGGACAATGTTTGGGGGCTCTATCTGTGGTCGTCGGGCGTGTGTTCTTTGCCGGACGGAAACCCTTGGTGGCCCCCCTCTGGCGAGTCTGGTTCGCGGCGTCGACGAGTTTCCTGATATCCTCGTGAGCGTCTGTGGGTGCAGGCTGCGTGGAGGATTCGGCCGGCTGGAGGCAGGAAGATGAGCAGAGTGGGCACGGGAGGGAGTTCTTGTGCCACTCGAGGTAGCAATAGATGGAGTCCGACGAGGCAGGGCTGGAGCTGAGGGAGGGTCTGGCTGTGGTGGCCCCCGAGGAGACACCGGAGTGGACCCTGCGCTGACATCGTCGCCGGCGCTGGGGCTCAAGACAGCCCTCATGGGCGTCGTCATATTCGATGAACGATCATCTGCCGCGCCTGCTGGATGCAGGCAGGGCGAGCCGAAAGGCGGCTGGGCTGAGCTGAGGGTGGACGGCGAGGACGGATGCTCAGCTGCCCAACTATGGGTTGCGCGCACGTCGCACTATCGGGGGTCACGGCACTGGATGCCGGTCATCGCCTGGGGGGGGGGGGGGTTTGATGCTCTTGACGTGTCGAAAAGCCCGAGGGAGGATAACAAGAAGCGCCGAGGCACTTGGGCGGGGAGCTTCTTCTTTGCTGACCTGTGCCGGTTGAATACGAGATCATGTCTCCCACGGCAAGTACAGCTCATGCAACACTTCAGAGAGAACATGTTCCAAAGGCCGGATCCTGCAAGTCCACCGGGCACATGCAATGCAGCCGCGTTGATCCAGCCCTTCGGACGACGAGAATCCACGAGAGAGCTAAGAGTGATCCGAGGTACCAGATCTGGGGAAGACGTTTTCGGGACATTGAAAGGCTTTGTGGTGAGCATCAGTGCCGCAGGAAGTGTATGTGGTGTTGCTTTGCAGAGGCGAGGTCATCCGTGGAAATGTCACTTGCCCTTTCGAGACTATGCAATACGTTCACAGATGCACGTAAAAGATCGCAATGCAGTCATGTCGCATGTTCGGCAAAGTATCGTGACTTTCCGAGGTTGTCGTTCGGGATAAATAGTGGCCCACCACACCGATATTTGGAAATCATCCTTGACTGTAGGTGTTGATCATGAAAATCCATCCTGTCTTGAAGAAGCTGCCCGTGCTGTAGCTGAAGAGCAATTCAAGAAATCGCAATTGTCAACCGGGATACAATATGATACCACGCAACCTTGGAAGCCATCAAAACCCGAGGCTAAGTCCGAACAGGAAGGAGGTTGACGCTGCGTTCTTCACACGACGAGACGGAAGACCATTCACATGAGCTGAGAACATTGAAAAGTCAAAGTCGTGTTTAAAATCGCTGGCCGCTTATGCGATGGAGTCTAGAATCACTCACACTGAACATGACTGTTGGCTAAGCAGCATTTCTGACGGCGGTGTCTCGAGACTTCGAGGGTTTGCATACGAACTACATTGTTGTTGCATGGCCAAGATCTATCTCTACAGGCTTGTACATTGTTCGATCTACATTTGCGGCACTGAGATCTTATCTTCGGATTCTGTTGCGGCGTTCACCTTATATACCGACCAAAAGACACATCCATGGATACTACCTAGGGAAAGCTTCTTGATGCGTCCCGAAGACCGCACATATGTCTAGAGACTTAGCCATCCTGACGGCCAAATTAGTTGAGCTTTCTCGAAGTTTCAATTATATGAATCCGAAGTATGCAGCGTCGCGATACGTCGATACTATTCATCGATACGAGAGCTTTTGGCCCTGTGTAACGCCTATCTTCTTTTTCTTTCCGTATCCTTGGCAATAGCAACTTCCGACCCCGTCCTAAGATCACTCCAGATCCCTGGCATCGGATGCAAGCTCCTCTCTATCTCCTCCTCAATTTCGCAACGAGGACAACGTACATGGTGGATGTGGTCACGATGGTCTTTGCGGGGGCTGTCTGACTTTGGCAGCCACTCGACCACGGCGGTGACGACGGGGCGGTCAATATGCAAGACCTGCTTGTAAGGATCGGACGCGGGCTCCAAGACCAAGAGAGGCCCCGGACCGTGTAGCCTTGATGGGTCCATGTAAGGATCTGACCATAGCCTGAGCTGATCCGCCCCCCGCCGGTGCTGGCCAAAGATGTCTAGCTCGAAATAAAGGAACAAATTTTTGTACTATCGGAATGCTGTGCCTCTGCTGTTGGGCCATCCTCCTTGGGAGGTGTTTATGTAGCACCGGTTGGATCCTATGCCTAGGTGCGAGAACGCTAGGCTACCTAGGTATGTTGAATGATCGACTGTTACTTTGTCGGCGCCGGTTTATATAAGGAGCTTGGGCTTGGAATAGCTCCAATCCGAGAGACACTTCACCCAAGCCGTCATCAAAAGTCAAAGGCTGTTGTTGGTTGGTTGGTGGTCCGACAAAGGGGGGGGGGAGGGGGTGTGCCCAGGTGGTGGGTAATAAATTGTCATCGTCCTGTAAGCAGCTCCAACCTCAGTATACGATGAAACGTGTCGTCGAGGTCAACAAGCTTCCAATGGCTGGGGCTGTTGGACTGACAGCTGAGTCGCGAATGTGGATAGACACAAGTGGCGAATGCTGTGTAGACATGACCTGTTACCTATGACCACTTCCAAGGTTGGGTAGCTGATTCTTGCAATGTCCCTGCCCTTCGCCGTTCTTGTCGTTCCGTCTTCGACTTTTCCCGGGCATAGGGGAGAGCTGTGCACCACAATACCGCTACCTATGTATCATACCCCAACCTTACAGGTCAGTCGCTGTGCTTGGGGAAACCGGGCAATCCGAGGGTCCCGAAAATAGGGCTTTCACCTATGTGCACAAGAAAAGGGGAAAATGAAGAAGGGAACAGAAAAGAAAAGGGTCGTGTTGCGTGAGTGGTCATCTCTCCGGGGGAGAAGAATGCAGGGTTCATCCTGCAGGTTGCAAATAGCCTGCGTCGCGCGGATGTTCCATCATAGACGAAGGGGTCGAACGGGGGCCGTTTACGAGTATTTAGTCGATACATAGCCCATTGTCGCCAGTGCAAGTACATAAGTACATAGCCTTGATGGGAAGACGAGGCTGACAATACGCATTAGTTGTACCCTACATATGTATGCATTGCGCGTGAGCAAACCTCATTGCAATATATATGATATCCACGTAGTAGTAAATATAATCCATGCGGTTCAAGCATGAAAACGAGTAGCTCGTATAGGGTCGCAGAGGCCGACCCAAGGGGCAAAGCTTGCCATTCCCGCCCGTCGGTCGAACCGTTGCCGGAGGCCGGAGCCCTCAGCCTAAAAGTAAGGCGCTGGGAGGCAGAGTCAATCTCCAGATCCAAGACCCAAGATGGCGGTGGCCAGCCCATGTTCCTTGATCCCTGGCGAGCGGTCGGCGGACAAGCCCGTGATGGGACACATCAGACGCAGACACGTGTGAAGATTCAAGCGATTCCAGGATGCGAGGGGAGCGACTTTAGGAGCCTCGTGGGCTGAGTTACTCAGTCGTGTGTGCGAAGCATGATCGCGGTATTTGTTGGACGTTGTGCAGACAGGACATGACTGGTCGACAGGTCCTCTCAAGACCAAAAAAGACAGCGAACCATTCAGCGGTTGCTTTATGATGCGAAGCATCCGGCCCAAGCCTCGCATGCGCATGAACACTAAATAGCAGCAGGTACTTTTCATGCCGTGCTGGTGCTGGACCCTGAATTTTGAAATTGGAAGTTCCTCGCGAAGTCTAGGTTGGGCCTGGGTTTGGATAGGGAGGGGAGGGTATTATGTCATAGCTGAGATATTCCTGTCGCAAGTCTCGCCTATGGCTCGACCCCGGTTGCCACGGCACCAGAAGGTGTTGCGTCAAGATGCTTCAGCCACGGGTCGTCCTCATTTCCCCATGTCGTACGCTAGGTGATCTTCTTCCTGAAGCAGTCTTGTGGTCCATTGTTCTTCTTTTTTTGGTATTGCCCCTCTGTGGCCCCCCGTCAGCCTCCTCAGTGCATACGATGTAGGGAGGATTAATTGACGTCGAGAGAGAAAGGAGGGGCATCGGAGGGGCAAAAGGGTTCCTGGCTACGCTGGGGTCTTTTCTGGCTCTCGGGCTGCCAACAAAGAGGCTGAGTGTGGATAGTTATTTTATCGATTTGGGGAGGGGGAGGTTGCTCCGTAAAAGTCTAGACTCCCATTGAATTGGGTTAGCAGCGGTGGACCCCTGAAACGCTCTCCTCACCAAGTACGTAGTGTGTGGCTCGTCGTGCTTGACGTGAGTGGGGATTGTCGTTGTCGTTGCGGGCGCCCCAGGCCTATCAGAGCCCCGAGAATAGCATGGTGGTCAGGCATTATCAGGCCTGAATTAGCCCTCCCGCGCTGCCCGTCGCTGCCCGTCAGGCCCAAGCAAGCCGCACCCGACCTCCCCCGTAGTTGCCGCAGCGTCCCGCAAGGCGCAGGGTGCGCGCCCTGACCGCAACATTCTCGTGTGGGCTTGGCACTGCCGCTAGCCACTGGCAACTTGGTTGCACTGCACTGGGTACTGACAACCCTGCGCGCCTGCACGCCCGCACGCCCGCACGCCTGTGGGCCCCCCCCCCATGTTGCGCCTATTGCCATGTCCCCATGTTCCTTGTGCTTGCCGTTGCGTGTGCTTGTCCCGTCTTGGAACCTTGAATTCAGTTTCCTGATTTCTCTCTTCCTACACCATACATCACCAGCTACCAACCCGTTGCCGGCAACAAGACAACACATCAACCGCCCTTGTCTTTGCAGTCCATCTACCTGTGATTGCATTTCGTTGCGCTCTTGTCCGTTTGAGCCAGATGTTGTTGTTTCTACATTGATCTCGTAAGTAAGGGAGTTTTCCTTATCTATTTGCTGACCCGACGAACGTGTGATGACGATGACGGCTGGGCTGTTTCCGGCCTGGCCTGTGCTTTCCTTCGGTTTTGTTGCCTCTATTCCCCTTCTCATCATCACATGTCTGTCTTGGAAGTGCTCTCTGTCCAGAGGACCTGGACGTGGGAAGAGACGTTCGACGACGAGAAAGAAGAGACGAGCGATCAGAGAAGCCACGAGATCGCCTCCACACTACACGCGCCTCTCGCCATCCCTGGGGATCACTACCGCGACTGCATCGCAGCTTTCGCTTCAAAGGGCCCTTTGTCATTGATGTGACGTCGATGGTCGGGTTGAGATCGCAGCCCAACGCCAACACCAGCGCCGTGGCGCCATTGCACAACAGACGGAAACGACGTCTTTCTGCAACCAGATCGCCAAATGGCCATTGGAGTCCCTCGTCGCTGGTCCCGTCGCCGTGCCATATCGTCGTCGTAACTCCCGCCCTGGCTGTGGCCGTCCATCTGCATCGGCATTCGAAGAAAATACACTACGAGACTCGAGGGACAAGGCATCATCCACGCCTCGGCGACCTGGTCCTTCACCAGAGATACTCCCAGGGCAGTTGACGACGTGGCTACGACCGGAGCGTGCGAGCGACACCTGCTTGGAACGGGCTGATCTCCTGACACTAGCCACTGGCCGGTCCGCTGCATCAAACCCCATCACCATCATTCTGGTTTTGCACATGAAGCGGACAGATCCTCGGGCGATTTTCTCTGTCCGCGGTCAAAGGCAACAAGTGTTTTGCGTTTACCTGTCTCGAGCTCTGTTGGGGGAGGTTTTGCACACCCACCCCGTCTCTTAACGTCATGTGCCTCCTCAACCTCGCTCCTCCTTTCGTTATCAAAGTGTGAAGATACAGTTGTTGAGCAATGCTAACCTTCCGTCCATCGCGTCGACAGGGAATACAAATATTGCCATCTTGCCAGTCTAATAGACGAAGAGCACGACTTTCACGCCAGGACGTCCACCGAAGAAGGAAATACAGAAAAGACCTTCCGTCATCCGAACAATCTCCACCTGCACCCCTCACGACCGTGCCTGAGCTAGACGGGAAGAACAGTCAATTCATACACAGCTAAACAGCACATGATATGGCCACATTAGTCGGAGATTACGGCGCAACCCACTCTGCTGGTTTTCATACTATGATCACAACTCAAGGCCTGCCGTACGCCCAGCAACAACACCAAGATTCTCCCCGATACCGATCTAGTAGCCATTCTAGAGATACTACACCCCGCCGTTCATCCGCGAGCAGACAAAGGTCCCCGCTAAGATACACGTCTCAGGGACAGAAGGACAAGGACGTCTCTGCTGCGACCGGCGAACGAAGTGGCGCTTCGCGCCTTCCATCGCCACCAGACTCGTCCTCGCCCTCGGGTAGCGCAGGCAGCGAAGGTAGCGCAACGCGATCTAGCGAGAATCTCAACGTGCATCAGCATGGGCAGAAGCAGGGGGCATACATGGACTCTTCGGCGCAACCTCGTGCTCAGGGATCCTCAGCTATGCCCTCTGCCGGCCCCGCCTCTGACACCACGCATACCTCCCATGTAAATCAGACCATACCCTCTCCCGCCTCCGATTCGGGCGAACGATGGAGCTCCTCTGCGCCCATCGACTCCAGCTTGATCGCTACCGATGCAGCGATCGAACAAACGACCATACACGTGCGAGATCTCGCACACATCCAGGCCCTGGCAAGGACCGAGATGAATACAAACAGTACCAGCGACCCACCGCTGCAGGCGATGAAATACGAGATCAGCGGCATGCCCATTGGCGACATTATCGAAATGGTTGCGGCACTCCTCACCAAGATCACCACGACAAACGACTTGCAGCACGATGCGTTAAGCCGCAACGCGATTGAGCGGAACGCCAGCCATGTCAAGCAGGCACAAGCACAGAACGACGGCTCGGCCACCGAACACAGCATGAGTCCACTGAGTAGTAGCGTGCTAGCATTCCACGGCAAGAACGTTCCGGCTATCACGATCCTAAGTTATTTGAGTAGGATACACAAGTATTGTCCAACGACGTACGAGGTGTTCTTGAGTCTGCTCGTCTATTTTGACCGCATGACGGAGCGGGTGAATGATCTCGTTATGAAGGCAGAGGAGGCCAAAAAGCAGGGTCAGCCTATGGAGCCGCTGCAGTCCGACATCGTGATGAAAGACGATGAGGAGAGCAGTGACAGCGACGTGGACGAAGACATAGCCGACGATTCAGACTCGGCCGGGGAACAGGACCAGTCAACAAGGACACCGGCTGCCGTTGAAAGCGGAAAGGCGAAAGCCAACACTGAGTCGGGGCCGGCAGCAAGTCAGCCGACATTTTTCGTGGTGGACAGCTTCAACATTCATAGGTTGATCATCGCCGGTGTCACCTGTGCCAGCAAGTTCTTCTCCGATGTCTTCTATACCAACTCTCGATACGCTAAGGTATGTCTTGGAAGGCCCACTCTCTTGCACCGTTCCAGCGCATTTGTTACTGCGCCACCATAATCAGACAGATCAATTTTGAAAATCGCTGCTAACACATCTTTAATTCAGGTCGGTGGCCTTCCCCTTGCAGAGCTCAATCATCTCGAGATACAGTTTCTCATCTTGAACGATTTCCGACTCGCTGTCCCCGTCGAAGACTTGGAGGCATATGCCACAATGCTGGTGGAGTTTTATGCCCGCGAAGTGGTCGCACAACAATCCCGACCAAACACATCCACACAGCCCGTCGCTTCGGTACCTCGCGCAGCGACGGCCCCGTCTACCGCAGCTGCAGGAGTTGCTTAGACTGCTGCGGCTCGGCACAAGGGCACATCTCAACAGTATGACTGTTATCATGTCGATCTATCATGCACTCGCGGTAGTCGACATCACCAGAGACTAGTGTCTGGGGCACCAGCGACCGGGGGCAGTGTTGTATGAAATCAACGCGGCCATGTCGAGAGATGGACACCATGGCAACTCGGACAGCACTTTGGGAAAGCCTCGGCTAGCCGGGGTGGGCTGGGGCGGTGGCGGCTTGATTTCGACGGGTCTTGCCCACGTGGAGTGACCTTCTATCGGATTGTTCGTCGGCGTGATGCACAAGCGTGAGTGCGGCGGTCGTCTACGAAACAGCGGGAGCAAAGATGTTCGACAGCGTCACATGAAGCATATTGAGGAAGGTCGGAACGGCAGCACATAGAAAAGCGAGAGTACTGGTCGAGGCATCACACCCGTACGGGTGTCTGTTAGTCTTACTTGTATAAGTACATTCACGAGATTGGCACGGGAGAAGGCTTCTCAACCAGATGGGATGGGTACTGGGTGGGGGTCATGACCAAGACTCTAGAGAGACTCGGCGTGTTTTGTTTATTTGATGACACGACCTACAACATACTCGTCAAGCGTCACAGGTTGGTATTCAAAGTCGTTTTCGTTCTTCCCACAGCTTTATTCTGATCAGTGATGTGGGTGGAAAATGCCTTTTGGTTTTGCTGAGCTTTTCGCGAATCTTTTAAGCTGTGAGACTAGTCGAAGTGTCTCGTGATCTCAGCCGTAGAAGGGAGCGTCGTCCACGTGGTTCTCTTGGATCATAACGCAGGCTGCTGCGGACGACGGCTGCCGTAGCCTCGCAGAACCCCCTTCTGGACACTCGACTGAGTCCTGCGACTATCCGAAACACTCCTGGCATACATAGGTATGCTGTGTGCGTGCCCAGACCGAACACAGTACCGAAACGGCGTTTCATGGAAGTGGCAGGGGAGGAAAAGCATAACAATGCAGTGGCAATACCCACGTATAACCTTTTCTTTGCCACCCATCACAAGGGGATGCCGTGCTTTGGTATGAAATTCCAGGACACACATAAGGAAGCAGCAGGCGCAGCAGAGGTCTGTCCTGTGCGGATTTAAGCCTCCCGAGGCAGCCTGAACAGCTGACTGGGGACTTCCTGTGTGGGCCGGCGCAGGAATCGGCGTCAAGTGCCACTGTCGACTCTTTGGATTGTATCATCGTGAAATGCTTCCATGTCATTATGTTGTACATGCCTGATGCTCATGTCCCACCCTCCACCACCACCAAGCTGTTGGTCGTGCGGTGGGGGGTCCGGCCATGCCCGCCCGTCTCTCTATCAGCAACGAAAACGCCCCAACCACCCACGTCTATCCCTTTCCCTGGCATAGTTCTTCCTTCCCTTCCTTCCACCCGACACACCACACATCTTCTCTACTGGTGCCGCACCTTGTACCCGGAGTCCGGCAGGTACAGGTGCCGGTCGGCGCCCTTGGCCGTCAGCACCACCATGCGGATGACGCCGCCCGACGAGCCGTCCCACCGGATGGCCTCCTTGAGGGCGCCCTTGACGAAATCGACGGCGTCGGCCTCCTCCATGCCCTCCTTCCAGTTGGCGTCGCAGTAGCCGTAGATGTAGGTGGAGCCGGAGCCGCCGATGGCGTAGGAGCCCTTGTGCAGGGAGCCGCCGAGGGGGATGCTGTAGACCTGGCCGCCGTGGCGCTCGTCCCAGCCGGCGATGATGAGGCCGGCACTATTTGTTTGGGGGAGAAAGGTCAGCCGTGGGGGTTCTGTGTCTGAGTGTACAAATGGAGCAGGGTGGAGAGAGAGAGAAAGAGAGAGAGAAAGCGACTCGCAAAAGCCTGGCCGGAAGAGCACATGCAGCTGGTATGGCTACTCCAGGCTCCAGGCTCAAGCGCCGCCACCATCAGCACCCCTCGTGTGGTCCTCAACTCACGTCAACATGTCCTTATTCGCGTAGCACAGCTCCTGAAAGATGGAGGCGGCGGTCTGTGTGCTGGGCTTCTTGCCGTTCATCATGTGGAACATGCCCAGCTGGTACTGGACGATGTCGGCGACGGCTTGGGTGTCTGCGGCGGAGCCGGATCGGCAGCACCAGATGGTATCGTGGACGCGGGTCAGCTTGTCGGTCACCCGATTGGCGATGTATGCGCCGGTTGTGGTTCGGGAGTCGGCGCCTGGAGGAGAGGAGGAGGGAACGCTATCAGCAGACTGTCGCGGTATATGAAGAGGGAGGGAGTGGAGAGGGCTTGTTTCTGGTGATGGGTTCCGCAGTCATACCTAGTATCACGCCGTCCTTGAAGGTGATTGCCATGCTATTGGAACGGTCAGATGTTGATTGTTGGTACGCTCGGCGGGTCGACGAGAGTTGTGCTTACATAGAGGTACCCAGGCTAGCGAGGTGGTTAGTATTGGCAGCAGCGAGTTGGTGGGCGCATCGGGACTTACTTGACCTCGCCCGTCTTGAGCCTGTTCATGTCGATGTGGATGCCATCTACCGGGAGAGAAAGAGACTGTCAGCTGCCCTGCATTGCGAAACGGCCGTCGTCGTCGTTCGTCTCATGGGGGAGTGTTGGTGGTACCTTCGCTCAGGTTGCCAGAGGTGCCGAACTCCATGGCTGCTGCGGTCAAGATGATTGATGGGAGGTGGATGAGGAGTCGAGGATGGTTGGTGAGTTCAGGAACGAGGAAGAGGCGTGGTATCAACTGGCTTATTGCTGGTCGGGAGAATCGCCGTGGGGTGTGAGAGTCGAGGTGGATGAAGCTGGCTTGGTTGGCTTGACGTCTGGAGAGCTGCAGTGCACATGTGGGAGCTGCCGCTGCGCTGCGGTCGCTGAGCTCAAGGCAGCTCCGACGCGTTGCTTGGCTGGGCCGGTTGATGCACTTGGGCCGTGTCTCCCGGCAGGCAAAATCCCTTCTTACTGTCGTCACACTCCGTCTGCCGACTGCAATTACCACCCTGATTCCCAACGCACGTTCACGTTTGGGATTCCTTCTGCAAACGCGGCGACTAGATACAACCTTTGTTTGATTTGTCTCGAGTTAGTTCACCTGGCCGTCTCGTTTCGTCCCCAGAAGACAGCTGTGCCCGGCTCAGACCTTGGTATGGGCACGCACGAGGAGAGCTCACATGGACTAATATTGAATGGACATCAGAGGCGCACTTGGTCTTACAATGGTATCCTGTAAATGTATTTTCAAAAGTCTTCTCTCGGATGGCTGAGAAGCCCACAGTATGCTGTATTCGAACCATCTACCGACCCAGTATCGCAATGCACAGACTGCCTCAACACCAATAACCAAACGCCATATAAAACCAAGGACATCGACCTTCCTGGGCCTTGTGCAAGACCTCTGTAATTTTTAAAACGGCCAAAATTCTGCATAGATAGCCCTCTTCCATATTTGCAGGAGGAAAGGAACCACAGGGTCTGGGCCGTTCTCCATGGTCCTGCCGAACCGCCTCTTTACCCCTTCAGCTCGCCTTCCTCGATAGACTCCTGGATCTCGGCGAGCTTTGGCGGACCAGGTGATGGCTCTGCCTCCCTCTTTACCCCTTCAGCTCGCCCTCCACGGCCGGTGTCTTGGCCTTGCCCGGATCGTCCGCACACCCGCAGTCGTAAAAGTCCCCGATCTTGCTGCAGTCAAACGTCGGCTTCTTGAGCCTCTCGTTGACGATGTTGTGCGCAAAGCACAGCCACCCGGCCGCCGCGTTCCGGCTCGACACCTGGGGCGGGTACTTGGCGAGCAGCTGCCGGAAGTGCTCCGCGCACTCGCCGCACGGGTAGAGCCGGGAGAAGAGGGTCATGAAGGTCTTGAGGGCCATCTGGTCCTCCTGGGTGGGCTGCTCGGGGTATCGCGCCATCATCGTGTGGAGGAACTTCCATGTCGCGTGTCCGAGCTCGCGCCTGTGGGGTGGGCGGGGGGGTCAGCTCTGCCTGTTCTACTTTCTCGCGGCGATGGAAGGACACTGATGCGCAAGGTAGAGAGAGGTACATACTTTGCGGTCTCGTTGCCCAGCTTGGGCGCGATGGAACCACCCGTCAGGATGCCGTCCAGCCCGCCGAAGTCCACTGCGCCCATGGGCGTCGTCTGCTTGACGGCCCCTGCGGAGTCGTAGTTGTATGCCGGTCGCCCGTCGCTGGGGGATTTGCTAGAGGACATGAACCATGTCAGGCTGAAGAAGGCGACGAGGCCTAGTACGACCATGAACGATAGATGTTGTCGCCGCGCCATGGTGGCTTTCGTTACGGGTAGATTGTTGGTGTAATCGCGGATCGGGAAATGCTGGACTGCTGCTCTTCTTGTTGGAATAGATTGCTGCTGGATAAGGAACGTCTGAAAAAAAGAGAAAAAAACAAGGGGCGGCCTCGAGGCAGGGCGCAACAGAAGTGTAGGGCAAAGAATGACGAGATATTTGGTTGGCACGAGGTGGCGTGGTGAGACGGAAGAGGTTGAGTCGATAATCTTACGCTTCAGATCTAAATTGGTGTTCTGAGGCCACTGAAACGGCGAAACACCCGCTCTACGGATTACCACCAGATCGTCCTTGGCCCCTCGGCAGGGGCCGAACTAGGGTCCAGGGTCGACATGTGTGAGATGCATAGTACTGTACATCTCGAAGTACCGAAGTACCCAGCTTATAACTTTAAAGGTTATCATATACCACCAATCATAATAACGAGCAAATTGCTATGGTAGACGTTTGTGACTTGGACGTGACTGAAATTATCTAATACGCTCACCCTGCACAAGAACCCCATCTACTAGGTACTTTGTCTTGCGCTTTATGGGACATTTTGTTTCCTCGCGTAATATCTGCTGCGCATCGTCGACTGTTCGAATTACAGGGGCAGGACCCCTGGAAAAGGGGCTTCGACTTCCAAGTTCCAACAGCTTTGGACTGGCATGTGGCTCTTGTGGAACGGACCCCGCCCAACTGCAGCCATGCACTGCCATGTCACAATCCAACGTCTACCTAGTCTGGCATTCACTACGCGTGCTACGGTACCTGACGTAATTGCTGAGATAGGCCCGCGTATCTCGAATTGGCACACCTTCAACACACACATGAACACTCGGTCTCTGCGGTCTCGTGATGGCTTTACGCATTGACCTCGATCGGTTTGTATAGCTATCGTTCTGTCCAGGCTGACAAAATGGCTGGGTGCTCGAGCATTGCCTCCATGTCGGGAATATGTAATGATGCTCATTCTCACTACAGCTATCACCCATCACCCATCCGTCGAACCCCTTCTTAGCAAGACCCTCCGAAACCAGACTCTCACAACATGCGCCGGTCAGACGACATTGGATCATATGACCAGACACGTCACGAGAGCGTGCCGTGCAGAACACAATCTCTCGACATGTTTGGCAGTGAATGCTGCGGTCCCCAAATATATTGTGCGCTGCGGGACGCCCAACCAACGCTCCTCATTCGCGTCTCGGCCTCAGAACCCCAAGAAAATCGTGCGTAGTCGGCCAGCAAAACCCCGCCTGCGGCGGCGTCGCACCTTAAAAAGCTTCACAGATAGACTTTTGGACTCCGAGCGGGAGGATCATTGGCCCCGTTTCGTACTATCCCGGGTGTGATTGTCCCACCGGCAGATGCACTCGCGGCGGGGTCCTCGGATGGCGATCCTCGCGGGTCCGCTCCGTATCGTCGCCATGTATTAATTTTTGAAATAAGAGCTCGAGTGGACACTCGATTGTGGGAAGTAAAAATCATAAATAACATCCATGTCTTCGGCTGTTCAGCTGTGAGTCTGGTTATAGATCCGTACGGAAATCCCACAAAAGAAAAAGACACAATCATGGCATCGTTCTCGGAAGAGGCCCAGTCAGATGTGCCTGTGCTCTCGCAAAAGCACTCTGGCATCCCAGATATTTTGCTAGAAAAGGCGACGAGCGTGAAGAAGGACATATTCGACACTCGAACAAAACCTCTCAATGACAGGCAGAGGCTTCCCGTCATTCCCCAGGGTGTTGAGGAGGGAGCGTTCTTTCAGGCTATCGATGAGCTTCGCAAGGAGATCGGTGCTGAGAATGTCGAGCTCAACGACAAGCCTTTGAAAGATGGATGGTGAGATTCCTCCTTCTGTCGCCCTAGAGGATTTGTACTGATTTCTTGACCTCAAGGTATATGGAGCGTGAGTTTAAGATGGCTGCGCGCAGGTCGATGCAGAACCACCTGGATGAGCGACTCTAACCTCGTCAGACCCAAACACCCACGACATGATGCCTGTCCTCGACGAGGAAGAATTCGTGGCCTCGGCCATCATCTACCCCGGCAGCACTGAAGAAGTCCAGAACATTGTCCGTTGGGCGAACAAGTACCTGATCCCGCTCTTCCCCATCTCCATGGGCAGAAATCGTGAGTTCCCGGCACGTCAGAGTCCCCTGCAGCCATCCATGTCCGAAGAAACTCACGCACGGCGCAGTGGGCTACGGCGGCGCCGCCCCTCGCGTCCGTGGCTCCGTGACGGTCGATCTCGGGCGCCGGATGAACCAGATCCTCGACATCAACCCGCAGGACTACACGTGCCTGGTCGAGCCGGGCGTGTCTTTCTACGCCATGTGGGAGGCCCTGAAGACCAGAGGATACGATCATATGTGGATAGATACGCCCGACCTCGGCGGAGGCTCTATTATCGGCAACACGATCGATCGAGGCGTTGGGTACACCCCTTATGGCGACCATTGGGCCTGGCATTCCGGCATGGAAGTCGTGCTGCCCACCGGCGAAGTGATCCGGACCGGTATGGGGGCGCTGCCGGGGAGCAATGCCTGGCAGGCTTTCCCATATGGATTTGGTCCATACTCTGAGTGAGCCTCCTGATATGTACGTTTCTGGAGTTAGGAGGTGCTGATGAGTGGTAGTGGCATCTTCTCCCAGTCCAACTTCGGAATCGTGACAAAGATGGGCATGTCACTCTTGCCAAATCCCGGTGGACACGAGAGCTACGTGAGTATCGACCCAAGGGACCAACCTTCTGGTGCTGATCCCACGCCTAGTTGTATACGTTCCCAAACGAGGAAGACCTAGGACCACTCGTAAGCCATCCAGATCATCAGGGACCAGCTTGACATGTCCTCACCAGGCCACAGATCGAAATCATCCGCCCCCTCCGCATCGCCATGATCCTAGAGAACGTAGCCCAGCTCCGCCACATCACCATCACCGTCGCCGCCCACGGCAAGCCGCGCGCGCACTACCACGGCTCCAAGGAGCCCATCCCGCCCGAGGTCGTCCACAGGGCCGCGGCCGAGACGCACGTCGGCGACTGCACCTGGCTGTACTACGGCATGGCGTACGGCCCGCCGCACGTGCGCAGGTACAAGCTCGACATCATCGACGCCGAGTTCCGCAGGATCCCCGGGTGCAGGCGCGTCGACCCCTCGGCGCTGCCCAAGGACGAGTACTTTTGGGTGCGCGACCGCGTCGCCGCCGGCGTCCCCGACATCCAGGAGCTCACCTGGGTCAACTGGGTGCCGAACGGGTCGCACATCGCCTTCTCGCCCGTCAGCCCCATCCGGGCCGTCGACGCCGTGGCGCTGTACGACCTGGCCAAGAAGCGGCATGACGAGTTCGGGATCGACCTGTTTCCTGCTTTCATCGTGGGGCTGAGGGAGATGCATATCATTATCGAGATTGTGTTCGATCGAGGGGACCCGGAGCGACGGTCCGCGGCGCTCAAGTGTCTGCGCGGCATGGTCGATGATGCTGCGAAACTTGGCTACGGCGAGTACCGCACACACTTGGCTACGATGGACCAGGTCGCAGGCACTTATAACTGGAACGATGGGGCGCTGATGAAGTTCAACGAGAAGCTGAAGGACTGCCTAGATCCTAAAGGCATTCTCGCCCCGGGACGATGTGGCATCTGGCCGGAGAGGTATCGTGGGAGAGGGTGGGAGATGACGGGGCAGACTGACGAGACCTCGGAAGGCCAGGGGGTGCATGACCTCGCTAATGGATCTCACTGAGCCCTTTTGCAGTGGACGAGAGCAGTGTGTCGAGCAATTGGCACCTGAAGAACAACACGCTGGTTGTGATAAGCTTTGAACAGTATTTATGTACTATGTCGAGGCAGGAAGACACCATGATTCAAGTGATCGAGTCATCATTCCTGGATGTATTTATTGTGACCCCATGAAATACGTGTGTTACAAGGCAGTGCCTGCGACGATAAGACGCAGAGTACCTCGCCAGGAAAACGACTACTGTAATTGTGAAGCCCGCCTGGGACTGTGCTGAAAGAAAAGACGAAAGACATTGTACACACGAGATGTCGCGCCGCGCAGTGGACCGCTGGACTGTCGCACGACGCAGAGTGCTGGATCTCCACATCGCGTAACATTGTAAGTACCTAGGTAGAGACCAGCAGAAATGCCGAGCCGACAAATGAGCGATATCTGGAGGCCATCATGGTCTACATGTGTGCAGCACATGCAACAGATCCTCGTGACAAGCTGTACAGCTTCTTGGGTCTATGTTCGGAAACATCGAAGACGATTCCTCTCACTGTTGATTATAGCAAGGATTGCGAAAGCATTTTCTCCGACTTCACCAAAAGGTCCCTCCATGGTCCTGAGCGGCAAGCTAGCTACGATCTCTATGGGCTACGGAACTTCTCGACGTGCGCAGCTGGATGGGAAGACGATGCCTTCTTGGGCCTGGGACCCTCAACCAGATCATCCACATGATCGTTTTTCATGGACCGATCTAGACCTGACGAGGTTTGAGGAGACCCGGGGCTCTGCTGCTCTTCTCCAATTCAAGGGCAACCGACCCGGATCTTACGGATATGACCTCGACGAGATACAAACAGTTGGACGTGTTCCTCCTTTGTCATTGTCAAAGGGACGCCAATGGCCACTAGTCAGGTTCAGCATGGTCGCAGAGCTCCTTCAATACTTTTTGGAGTGTTGGACGATTGCCGGTCTTGACACCATGTCAATCAACAGTGCCACCTCGGGACGGCTGCGGACGATACTTCGTTATACACTCAGTCCGTTCGGTCACAGAAACAACTGCACGGACGTTGACACGTATCGCTCAAGCTTCAGCAACATCAGTGACCTCAATGCCCCTCATTACCTCCACCAACTTTCGCTAGATCATTTCGGTGAGCCAGGAACATGGGAACCAGGTCATCTCTCGGAGTGGGAGCATTTCAAGCTATGGATTCGTGGTGCCTCTTTGCTATTGCGGGGTGCTAATGAGACGCCAGGCTTTTGGGAATTGCAAGATATTATGGAGAGAAGAAGGGGTCTGGGAAGGCGCTTGGCAAGGCCCGCGAGCGGTCTCCTCGGTTTGTGCTCCAAGGACACCCAACAGGGCGAGGGCGACAGACTCGTCCTACTCCAGGGATCTGACGTACCGTTCATCCTGAGGCCTGTTGGCGATCAATGGGCTCTGGTCGGCGAGTGCTATTTCTACGAGATCATGCATGGCCAGGCTTGGGACGAGTCTCGATGCAAGATGATGTGGATCGAATAGAAGCAACTATGGAGACCTCGTAGAACACTTGAACGGAATATACGACCTTTTGGTCCTCTTGCTAATTAGTCCGCAGTCTTTGCTCTTCTCGTGACCCGCACAGTGGCCTTCATAGGTGGCACCCGGTTCACACCAACCCACATATTCGGCGGCCTGGTATCCACAAACTCAAAGTCATAGTTCATCAACACATATGCCAACATGAGCTTCAGCTCGCTCGAGGCAAAGAACCTCCCGGGGCACGCGTGCCGCCCATGCCCAAACGCCGCAAAGTCCACGCTCGTCGTCGCAAACGCCTGCCTCGCCTTCTCCACGTACGCAGTACTGCCGCCGCCCTCGCCGCCCTCGCCGCCCTCGCCCTCCACGCCCGACCTCTTGTCCGCGAACCGGAACGGTCGAAAGGCCTCCGGGTCCGGGTAGATCTCCCCGTCGTGCAGGACCGGGTACGCGTGCGTCGAGACGGTCGCCCCGCGCGGCAGGTGCACGCCGCTCGGCGTCGTCAGCCCGCCCGGGGCGACGACCACCCGCGGGGACGCCATCGCCACGAACGAGTTGAGCCGCGCGCTCTCGCGCAGCACGCTGTCGAGCTTGGGCACCTCGGCCAGCGCGCGCTTGTCCCACGCGCCCCCGCGGCGCGCCAGCAGCACCTCGGCGATCTCGGCCCGGAGCTCGTCGACGTACCGCCGCCCTCGGGCGGCCCCCGCGCACGCGAGGTCCAGGAGGACGCCCGTGATGGCGAAGGACGAGGTGTGGATCGCCGCGAAGTTGAGGAGCAGGATGCGGCCGGCGAGGGTGTCGACGCGGCCCAGGTACGGGTCGCTAGATTCCCTGGCCTGGTTGATGGACCACTGGAGGAAGTCGTTGGGGGGCCCGGCGGGCTCCTTCTCGGCGTCCGGGTCGGCAGCCCGGGCGTCGTACGCGCGGAGGCGGCGGCAGATCTCCCCGCGCAGGAGGCCGTAGAACCTGGCCGTGTGGATGCGGTTCGGCAGGGTGAGCAGCGGCGCCGCGAGGGGCCGCAGCGGGCCCAAGGGCAGCAGCCGCAGGAGCATCGAGGCGAGCGGGATGTCCTGCGCGTAGGCGATGCCGCTGGCCAGGAGCCTCTCGTCGCGGCAGAAGGGCAGGCCGACAAAGATGCGGTTCGTCACGCGGCCGATGGTCCTCTGCATCGTCTTGTACACGCAGACCTCGCGCGTGGCCCCAGGCTCGGCGCCCCAGAGGTCGTCGATGCTGGCGCTGATCTCGTCCGCCAGGCTCGGGACGAGGTTCCCGACCTCCCGTGTGAGTTTCCTCGGGATGAGGTCCTGGTGCGCGGGCTTTGTGACCAGCTCGTTGTCGATGACGGTGAACCTGAGCTGCAGCGAATCTGCGACCTCGGCCGCGAGGCTGACGGCGTGATCCGGCTGGTCGACAAACCACTGGTATTCCCTGATGGGGAGGACGACATTGTTCTGGCTGCCTGCAATGGGAACGATACAGGTTCTGTCCTTGTACTGATATGCCTCCCGCAAGACGGCCTCCACATTGACGGCATTGCGCCACCTCGCGCGGAGGACGGGAAATAGCTCGCCCGGCTTTGCTCCGACGATGGGAACATCCGGCAGCTTCCTGGAAGGGCGCAAGATGAGGGTGTACAATGTATACACAGCAAGGAGGGCGAATGCACCCAGCACGGCAGGGCGATTCAATGTATCGAAAACTGCGTCTCGGTCAAGTATCGTCATGTTGGGATGTTGAGGCTCAAGTAGTTGAGACCACATGCACGTACAGAGACAACAATTGGAGTCGCAGAGGTTCGCTTTAAATCAGACCTCCATGACGTTTCACCCATGGACCCCTCCTCGTCATGGACCCTAGGATGCCCGCCTGGGATTTCAATGAGCAGATCTCCACCATTCACGGAAACAAATGAACATTGACGAAGCACCCAGTACCAACCGAAACGGCAACTTGCCAGTAAGATCCATGCTTGGAGCGCGTCGAGTTGCCCTATGTGGGTCGACTTGTGTAACCCAGACGCGGGACAACTAACAAGTCATTCTCACCTAAGAAATCACGGCTTCCTCGATTGTCAAGATGCAATGCAATGCAATGAAATTGCTAAGCCAGAGCAAGCCCTAGGTGAGATTACAAAATCAAACATTAGGCACGGGTATAATCCAGAGAAAAAAGTAAGAATGCCACGGCCGTACAATCAGTCAGTCGGTCCTCATCGTCAAGCCAATCAATCCTTCCCAACGCCAATCGACTCAAGCATGCTGTTGCTCCTCGGTGTTCTTCTTGCTCCGCAGGGAGAAGCTCTTCAGCTTGTGCGGATCCTCCACAATATCAAGCGCCACGCCCTTCTTGCTCTTGTAGTGACGGGTCCCGTAATCTTCTTCGCTCGAGTACATGTCGCTGAGCCGGCTCTCGTCGTCGCTGCTCACGTCACTCGAGTCGGGGCTGCGGTTCTGGACCATTTTGACCATGTTGCCCTCCTTCTTCTTGATCTCGCGCTGGTTGTCCTTGAGCTTCTGCAGCTCCTCGTCCTCCCAGTGCATCGCGACGATGCCGAGCCCCGGGAGGTTCCTCTGCAGGAAGTCGCGCAGATGCGGCAGCTGGTGCTTGTCGGGCCGGTAGGTGCCGCTGTCATTGTCGATAATGAGCTGGTAATGCTTCGGATTGGGGGGTGGTGACACGTTCGGAGGGCCGTTCTTGAGCTCATCAGCAGGATGTGTCGGCTCGTCGGGATGAGGATCGTCGTGGTGTTCCGGCGCATCGGCCTTGGCGAGCCGGCGGACGAAGAACTCGCCGGAGCAGGCGATGTACGTGGCCACGTCCGAGTGCATGGTGTGTTTGGACAAGAAGTCTATCCCAAATTCCTTGCCGGTCTCCGTGAAGCGCATCAGACCGTCGAGGGTGATGACGTAGGTGAAGACCCTTCCACCCTCGTCGAAGTGAGCCATGCGCAGGAAAGCGAGAGATGCCTCCTCGGTGCAGGTCTTGAACTGACCCCACTGCGTTGAACTGTTGAAGTTGTAGATGCGGCTGTGTTGCTTGTGCAAGACCTTGTGCAGAACCTTGCCGCGGAGACCCTTCCCGGTGAACATGGGGCCGACCCAGCCCTTGAACGCGACAAAGCGGTGATAGAGATGTTCCGGAACAGGTCCTGACAGCTGAATCTCGTTGGCTTGGAAGCTGGAGATCGGAGGTCAGCTCGTGATACTACCGGGAGCACTGACTGGCTACAAGAGGCACTTACTCGAACTTCTGGGGGTTCTTGTCACCGCTCTCGTCCTTCTCGTCCTCTTCGGCGGTCTCGTTGACCTTGATGCCGGTCAACCTGCCCAGCACAGGACTGAAGTGCTTGAAGTAGATACCCGGGCCAACCGTATACATCTGAGCACCAAACCCCTCGGAGCGGCCAAGAACCTCCATGCTCATAAGGAGGCGGCCTGTCATAGAGACACCTTTCTCGAGCGTGCTCGTGATGGCCTTGAAGAGATAGGCACGCTTGCTGCCCATGCGCTTCTTGACGTCGAACCACTGATGCTCGAGGTGCCAGCCCTCGGAGATGGACGCGCACTCAAAGGTGACGTTGCCCAGCCGGTCGTCGTGGTCAGGGTAGTCCTCATCGTATATGCGACACTTGAGCTTGAAGCCGGCGGAAGGCACATTGGCGACGATCCATTCCTCGTCCCACTCCGGGCTTGTCGTGTTGCGGAGGGTTTTGGTCCTCCTCACAATGGGAGGGTCCTCCTTGTGCCTCCTGGGGATGGGCGCGGTGAGGATGGCCGTGATGAAAGGGTCGGCAGACTGCGTGGAGAGGTCGGCGGCGGGCAGGTTCTCTGCCTTGTGGAAGACGAAGCGAACGGTCCAGCCGGGGGGCACATCGGGGAAAGGGGTGTCATCGTAGCCGCCGGGCGGATTGACCTTATCCTTCAGATCATCCTTCTTATCGGTGACCTTGTGCTTGAGGCTCTTGATGCCGGATTCGTGATCAGGGTGGCCATCCCCTGTATGCTCCGTTGTCCCAGGCGGCGCCTCTGGTGCGTCCTCCGGGGCAGCGGTGTTCCCCTCGTCTGGCTGTGCGGGAGCGGGCGCGGGTTCCGCCATGGCCTCTCTCGACTGGTGGTCTTAGTGGTCTTAGTTCTCTTCTTACTCTCCCTGACTCCCCTATGTGTGAAGAGTACGAAGTGACTTCGTGGGCGAGGCGGCCTTGGCTTGCTTTGGGCAAATCCTGGCCCGTGAGAGGGTGTTGATCGGTACGATGACGACAGCCTGCCGGCCGACAAGCTTTAGTAGGGCTGAAGAGGGGCGGGGAATTTCCGGGTGTTTATCCTGCAGGGCGACAGATCTTGGCACGCTGCTGTCAGTCTGGTGCCAATGTGGGCCAAGACTCGTCCGTCCTCTTGGTGCGTCTTGGCTTATATAGTCCTCTCGGGATGCTACTGATCAGCGACTGGCTCGTTGATAGCCAGACAGTGACAGTGCAGTAGGCAAGGGGGGGGGGCGCTTCTTATCCTTTTTTGCCCTTCCCTCCGCCGGGGTGGGAAGGAGAAGAAGAAGAAGAAGAAGAAGAAGAAGAAGCGACGTAAGAACTGGTGGGGACTCTCAAGGGTCCTGGTTGGCGAGAGACCCCGCGTGCACGTTTGCTGGTCAGGAATCTTCAAACCAAAAGAGGGGCGCGGTCAGCCGTTTAAATGAATCGACCCGCTTCACAGCTGAGGCTAGCGCCCTTCTCAGACAATCCTAATCGTTAAGTTCTGTGATAAGCCTGACAAGTCGCATGTACTGTAGGAGAGAAGTGCCTTCACTCATACTCTGGAGAGAGAAGGGCAGGGGCGGCGGGAAATGATATTGTAGCAATATAATCTCTTAGCAAGATGCTCTGACTCAAATCCAGTTTGGAACAGAGCCAGCAGAAGGTCAGGATCACGTTCGGCCCTTCTTCGCAGGCGGCCGCGTCTGACGTCACTGTATCGCACGGACTGTGGCCGAGTCCCAAACCTTCAAACACGGGTTCGTCTGTCAGGGTCCAGGCGTGGACTCCACTTCCCGAGGTTTTGGGTCGGCAGGTCGGTGCCGAACGCGGTTCCAGGTCTGACTTGACTGCGCCTCCTCGCCAACCGCTCGGCAGAACGTTTTCCAACGTGGGTCTAAATCCTGTTACCTAATCTGGACGTCACCTCTGCCATTTTCTCCAAGCCCATGTTGCACCGTGAAAGTTGTTCAGCACTTCTAGATTTGTGCAAAAACTGATTGGGTACCGATCTGCAGCTGAAGAGCAAGTCGGGGGGGGGGGGGGGCTGTGCATTGCCACATGTCTCCGACTTGACCTTGTGGCCTTGAATCGCTCTAGCAAATAGCAAACCAAAGATGGAGGAAGGTAGAGTGAGTGTCTGGTGAACATTAGCATGCCTGAAGTCTCGTTCTGATGTCTTTGTATTAGTACTGAAAAGTCACAAACCCCTTGTTGAAAGACTGCTGACAGCCGGGCCGATCGCGGCGCTGCGACTTGCTTATTCCTCCCGACTGGAATAGAGCTTTGGGAAGAGACAGATTGGTTACATCAAACAGTGTCAATAAGAAATAATAATAATAATAATAATAATAATAATAATAATAATGTTGGTAGGCCATAGGCCTTATGTACGAATAGTGCACTCTTCTTGGATGCAGTTCATTCGTGTATGTGTGTAAGGGCGTGGATTGGTTTCAGTTGGACGGCCGAAGGCCAGTCCAACTGGCTAGCTATTTGTAGGTGGAAGGGCTGTCCCAATCGGGACTAGC